>MU184769.1:76678-133283 GCA_016904865.1 Pissodes strobi
GGGTTTGTGTGATAGTGTACTTGTTCCAAGAATCTTGTGTGTTTTCCTGCCAAGTAACTGTTGATTGTGTCTATTTTGAGATTGTTGTTTATGTCTATGTTGCGAACGTACCAAGGTGCGTTCACTATCTGTCTAAGTGTTTTGGAATGTTTAAAGTTTCGGTTTGTTTGTTTTCTGTGTATGTGTGTATACTATCTAATTACTGCATTTTGAGATCTTAAATCTGGAATTTGTCTATTGCGTTTAATGCTTATGAGCATTGCCTGGGTTTTTTCATCGTTTATTTTGATGTTCCAGGTTTCGGCCCATTCATTTATGGAATCTAGGTGTTGCTGTATGTGATTTTTGAGTCTGTTGTGATTGTTGTTTATTGAGTATATGCAGGTGTCGTCTGCGTATATGGATAGTTTTGTGTTTGGGTGTCTTGGGAAATCTGTCTGTTGTGTATAGTGTGTATCGTGTCGGCGACAGAGGAGATCCTTGTGGGATTCCTGCCTCTATGCGCCTTGTTGTGGATAATTCGGTGTTTATTTGTGTTGCAAAAGTTCTGTGTTTTAGGAATGATGCTATGAGCTGTGTTAGTGGCAGTGGTATTTTGTGTAATCTGTCTAGTTTGTGTATTAGTCCTTCATGCCAGACTTTGTCAAATGCTTTTTCGACGTCGATGACTACAATTCCGGTTGATGCCCGTCTTTGCAGTCCTCTAATCGCTTCCTCGACCAGCCTGGCTAGTTGGAGCTCAGAGTTGTGCTGTTTTCTGAACCCAAATTGTTAATTTGGGATCAGCTTGTTTTGTGTTATGTGAGTGTTTAATCTTTCCAGCATAACTTTCTCCGTCAGCTTGCTCAGTGATGAGCCGCCAGTTCTGTGGAAAGACCAAGTTTTTTTGTGGTTTTGGGAGGAGTATGACTTTTGCTTTTTTCCAAGGCTTTGGAAAGTGTTTTAGTGATAGTTTTGTGTTTATGATGTGGGTGAGTTTGGGTCATCTGTTTCTGGTAAGTTTTATAGTGCTTTGTTTGATATGTTGTCTAGTCCCGGTGCTTTTTTGGGGTTTAATTGCGCAATAAATTACGCAATTTCTTTTGTGTTAGTTGGTTGTGTTCGTCGTGTGGGTCTTCGTTTTCGTCTGTTAGTATTTCTCTGTAGTTTCTCTCAATGGTTGCCTCGTGATCTATATTCTGGGCCCCATTTCCCAAGGTGAATTGTGACTCCAGCGAGTCTGCGAAGACCTCGGCCCTCTCTTCGCTGGAGTACACCATTCCTCTCAGCAGCGGGCAGGTGGCCTCTAGTTATATACAAGACGCATCCCCTCCAGTGCACTAAGTCACGCCTACTATTATTCTAGCAACCAATGATCAATATCCGCCCGGAAATCGGTAGGTATGGCTTGGTGAAATGGAGGATGGAGGGGATAAATAAGTTAATTATTACCTCTCAACAATTTTGTGATATTCTCTGCTCCAGACGGTCAACAAGTCTGATTTACCGCTTGGAATGTGCGATAGAATGTGAACGACTTCGTTATTGTCTTCAGCTTCTTTCAGTGTCCTAGCTAACCAGGCTAATTGACCGAATGGGTCGGTGTCATTGTGAATAAGCCACCTAAAAATTATTTTATGGATAAGAATCGAAATTGGTCTAAATAAATAAATATTTATTTATTTATCCAATACAGAAAGTCTTTAGCATGAATATATGATCTCCACACTGGAAACTATAGCGTTCAAAAATAACTAATATTTGTATACATTTATTTATGGATAAAATAACGTTTGATTTTCCTTTAATTAGAGCTACTGATAGTAAGTGGATCAAATTATGACTTATTTCGAAATTATGCGAAATAAGCAAATGTTTCACCTACCAATTCATGACATAAGCTACGTTGCTGTTCAAAGCTACGATTCTAAATCCTTCTCTTGGTGAAACGGAATAGTATCCACCGTTCATGATGTCTTGTTTAGCGGATTTTGGCAGCCATTGGGAGAATTCGGAGACCATAAGACGATACAACCATTCGGTGGAGAGGTTAGCATCAACATCGTCTCCAATTGCATACCTAGTGCGAAAAATAACATCTCAGTGTATCAGCAAAATATTGGTATCTACATAAACTGCTATATTATCCCCCGGGTGTCCCAAAAGCTTCAACATGGCCATGGAATCAATAAATAATTGAGTAGAGAGAGATGGTTCGTTCTACATCTTCCTACCCCAGAAGCATTTTTTTATGCCATCTAACTTGGATCAAATGAAACTCCATAAACTTCGAACATTCTGGAACGTGGAGACTGACCAGGTTTCATCTCATTTGAGCGGAATAAAAAAATAAATATAACTTTATATAGGCTTTAAAGTTTATATGGTCCCAAGGGAGTAGCAATTATCAGCAATATGAGAAGTAATGGAATCTGTATTAAAATGCACTTTCCTCAGTATTTCCATGGTCACGTCTGGAATAATTTATCTTCAAAAAATTGGGCTTGATCTGCAACACTCGATCTATTGAGTAATTCTACATAAATAAATCAAGGGAATTAAAATCCGGATAACAACCACCAGCTTAATTGCCCTGCTTCATCATCCTATTCATCCTGCTAGAACATAAGTCATGATTCTCATACTCTTCTTCAATAGCAGAACACATTGGTTCATTAAGAGCACATTGGTTTATTAATAAAAACATGCGCTAAGGAGCTAATTTCTTATGTTAACAGTCTGTTGACTGTATTCTTCAAACTAATAGGACACCCAATATAAAGTCATATTATAAAATGAATAGGTACTCTTTCAATACGTGTTTCATTATTAATTCTTTTAAGATCCTGAAAACTGGTGATTCGGTCATTTTTTAAATTTATTTTTACTCACTCATTCAAGGGTGTAGGTTCATGGTTTCCCAAAATTGGATAGATAGGTTTGCCCTGGAACGCAGCCTTCATTTTCCTGAAGATCACTTTCATATCTCTGGAATTGCTCTCGATTGACGTAGACCATACGCGGTGACTCACGATGTCGCCAGTGAAATATACATAATCAAAATCCTGAAAAAATGAACCAATCAGACTAATATTACTGCCGCATCAATTTTTGACTTACGAATTCGTTTGCCTTTCTGATGCTCTCGTCTACCAGCGCCTCAGAAGGGTCGGCACTTTCGTACTCGGACCAGTAACCGCAGGCTGTACCGTCGGCAATGCTGCCATCTGCCTGGTCGCTTTGGCAACACAGTGGCTCGCTGCAGTCTTTTGTTTTGCCTGGGGTGTAGAGGGGATCGAAATGGTAGTCGGAAATTTGAAGAACGTTGAAGGTCGATTCTGGGTTGCTGGGGCGCTAAATATTAAATTATTACTCATTTTGCGAAGATTGGATATAGTGGTTGTTCGAAAAAATCATAGAAAAGCTTAATATCTCTGAAATTAATACATTTTGGAAACTGTAAGTAGATGAAGATAGTTGGTTCTACATCTTTCCTTCCAGGGAGGCCTTATTTTTAAACCACAGATTAGCTTTTTACAAATTTTTAAAAGCTTTAGGATTATTCTTACAGGTTGTTTATAACAAACGTTTGAAGTGTAGTAAATACAAAAGTGGTGAGTAGTTGCCTATGTATGAATAAAATCGTATCTACATATAAAGCCAAATATTCTTGTCATCTCTATACATATTCTATTATTCTAGCACAAATAAGGGATTTATAAGAACATCTACAACATCTTTATACTATAATATAGTACCATTACATAATGGTTTCTAGACAGAGTACACTTAGATACTACCTACCTTTCTGGGTACAGTCTTTCCTTCGGGTATGTCAACGGTCCATTCGAAAGTAGTGGAATTGCATCCTGATTTGTGAAATATTACATCACAGATACGTTCACCTTTGAGATCTGGATTTGAGTCCACTATGTAGGCGAAAATTGGCTGCAAAATAGAACGAACCAATAGAAACTCATAACACAAAGAGGAATATTGTCAAAAATTAATATATTACAATATCTTGAAGGTCGAACCGCGATGTTTTGTATCCGTAAGTAGATCAACCTCAACAAATTATGGCAACGCACAGCGTCGATCAACCTCTTGCATAGATACAAGGTGCACATTGTCTGCTCCGGCAGCAAAACAGAGCTATTCTACGTATACATGGCACACGATGCTGATCCGGCAGCAAATCCGAGCCCGCCTACACATACAGGGTGTCCGGAAACACCGTTCGAATAATTTCAGGAGTGATTCTACATAAGAAAACATGAACATTTTTTCATATGAACCTGGGTCCGGAAATGCATAGTTTCCAAGATACAGGGTTTCAAAATTTAAAAAAAAATCGTTTTTTTATTAATATCTTAAATATCCTCTTACTTATTTTGTTGAAATCTGGTAGTGTTATCTGTAGGGGCTCATTTAGCCTTAATTAGATTAAAAATATAAAGCCCAGTAGCGTCTCGGGGGGCGTCATACCGAATATTATTGACAAAAAAATGTGCGCCTCTGACTGTTAAACATTTTATATTTTTTTTGTATTGAGCAACTAAAAATATAATATTTTTGTTTCTTGAATTATTTTCATATCTTGCTTCATTTTCGAGGAAAAAAATAAAAACCAGTTTATTACATTTCTTTAGGGCAACAAATTCTACATCAAAAGCTGGTGGATAACCATTATTTTTCTGGAAATTAATGGTTTATTCCAGTCATAGATTTTTTTTTAAAAGTCAGTGGCGCACCCTTTTTTGTCAATATTCGGTATGATGCATCACGAGACACCACTGGACTTCATATTTTAATTAAGGCTAAATGAGCCCCATTTGTATTATAAGACTAAAAAATTTCAACAGAATCGGCCAATGGATATTAAGAAGTTAATAAAAAATCGATTTAAAAAAAAAGTTTGGAAATGTAATAAACTGGTTTTGATTGTTTTTCTCGGAAACGAAGCAAGATACGAATTTAAGAAGCATCAATGTTGTATTTGCAGTTGCTTAATACGGAAAAAATATAAAATATTTAAAAAAGTCAGTGGCGCACATTTTTTTCGTCAATAATATTAGATATGATGCTGATGCCCCCCGGGACCCCACTGGACTTTAAGTTCTTAATCTTCTTCTTCTTATAGTGCATCTCCTATCGGAGGTTTGCTATGATCACAGCAATCCGGACCTTGTTGACTTCAGCTCTGAACAGTTAAACATTGCTACAATTAAACCAATCCCTTAGGTTTCTTAGCCAGGACTCACGGCGTCTGCCAATGTTCCGGTTTCCACTAATCTTTCCTTGGACTATCAGTTGTAGAAGTGTGTAATTCTGTCCTCTCATTATATGACCTAGATATTGAAGCTTCCTCTTTTTTATGGTTTTAACTATTTCGCACTCCTTCTGCATCCGCTTCAGCACTTTGGCGTTAGTAATTCTATCGGTCCAGGGAATCCGCCACATTCTACGGTAGCACCCCATTTCAAAGATCTGCAGTTTGTCTATGTGATTTTTCTTGAAGGTCCAAGCCTCAACTCCATACAAAAGCGCGGAAAAAAACGTAACAACGAAGCATCCTCATCCGTTCCATGTTTATATCCCGACTCGTAAATACATTTTTCATCTTTATAAATGTTATTCTGGCTATTTCTATCCTTGTTCTTATCTCTCTTGTTTGATCACCCGTCTGTTCTACCCAAGTTCCTAAATATTTATATGTCGGCAGATTCTCTATCGTGGTGTTTGCCACCGTCATGGTTCAGATTCTGTGTAACTACCATTAACTTGGTTTTCTTAAAGTTAATTTTTGGTCCGTATTCATTACAACTCTCATTTAATTTTTCAAAAGGTGCTGCGTGTCTTCAACATTGCTCGTTAACAAGACGGTGTCATCAGCATATCTCATATTATTAATCACCTCTACATTTATAACTATTCCCACTGACTCGTCTTCTAAGGTTTCCCTAAAAATAGCTTGGCTATATAGGTTAAAGAGAAGCGGATAGGAAGCAACCTTGTCTTTCACCACGACGAATCTCCATTTCTTCAGTTGGTTATCTACCATTGTATTAGCTTTCTGGCCCCAATAAAGATTACTAATTATTCTAACATCGTCTGAGTCATTGTTTTTACTGGCGAGCGGCCGATGTAATTTGCATGTTTCACTTTGTCAAAGGCTATGTGTGTGTTGCTAACTCGAGTCTTTTGTAAATTCTTTTGTGGATGATCTTCAAGAACAACTTTAAAGTGTGGCCCATAAGTGCGATGGTTTCGTAATCTGAGCATTCTCTTGGATTTGGTTTCTTGGGTACGAGCACAAAAGAGGATGTTAGCCATTGTATAGGAATTTGTCTCTTATCATAAATGTGATTAAAAAGGTTCAGCAGGATATCAATCACATCATCATAAAAGAGTTTGATAAGCTCTATGAGTATTTGATCAGGACTAGCAGCTTTCCCGGATTTCATAGTTTCCAGAGCATATAATATTTCTGCTCTGAGTATAAAACCGGTTTTGGAGGTCTTGCATCATTAAAGAGTTCTGACAGGTATGCTTTCCGCCTTTCAAGTTTGTCCTCCACGTCAGTTATTATACGTCCATTTGCATCCTTGATAATATTATTGACCCTGTTGCATCCAGCCATTTCCTTTATCCTTTTGTGCATGTGAAAGCTGTCAAATTTCCTTTCTAGTACTTCTATTTCCTCACATTGAGCTACTAGCTATTCTTCGTTTGCTTCCTTAATTTTTCTCTGCATTGTCTTATGTAGTGTTTTGTACTCATCTTTATTGTCTTTACTCTTTCTTCTCTCTTCCATAAGATCTAGAATTTCTGATGTTATCCAGGGCTTTTTCTTGGTTCTCTTATTAGTTAGATGTTTTTAGCTATTGTTTCTAACCCTGTTTGAATTTGCTTCCACTCTTCCTCCACACTGGCTTCATTCGATGTGTTAATATCCCTCATACATTCGTTGATCTCTTTCTTAACTGTGTCATGGATTTCAGGATTCTTAAAGAGTTTTGGGTCTATGTAGTTGTTGAGACGGTTTGTAATCTTTTTCATCTTTATATTAAGTTTAGCTATAACTGGGTTGTGATCGGAGTTAATGTCAGCCCCTGGGTATGTTTTTGCAGCTTTGACTGCGTTCTTGTAGCGGTTGTTAATGAGGATGTAGTCTATTTAATTTCTAACTGTATTTCGTGGGTCCTCAGGGGATTTCCAGGTATACAATCTACGATTTGGTCGTTTGAAGAAGGTATTTGTTATCATGAGATCTCTAACGTGACAGAACTCTACCAGTCGATCCTCCCTATTATTCCTTTCTCCCAGGCCAAAACTTCCTGTGTCTCCTTCGACCTTGACTTTGCCTACTTTGGCGTTGAAATCTCCCATAACTACTGTGATATTATTACTCTTTATGCTTCTAAAGATATCATCAAGCTCAGGATAAAAATCTTCAACTTTGTCGTCCTCCTTATCCGCTGTTGGTGCATATGTCTGTATAATGTTCATATTTCCTGCATGTGTTTTAAGTTGAAGCATCATGACTCTGTCTGAATAAGGTATAAAATTTAGAAACCGAGGCTGCAAAATCTTTATTTAAAATCACTCCAACTCCATACTATTCCCAGAATAATAGAATGTGCCGTTACTTGTTGCGCAGCTGCCACTTCCTGGCCATCTCACATCACTAACTCCCAGAACATCTAAATTTACTCTCAACATTTCCTTTACAATGTTGTCCAGGTTTCCTGATGCAAACATACTTCTTGCATTCCACGTTCCGATCTTCATACTGTTTGCTGCTGCTTTCATAAACTTGTTCGCCACTGTTCCCTACGGAGATCCGATTGGGGAACTCCGGAATATTTCGTTTTGAACATCTTCATGACTGCTGTGTACGATTGTACTAAGGATACTCTTACAGTATTTAATGCAGTGGTTTTCCCTTGCCTTTTGCATCCACATGCCGTTGATCATTTTTCATTAATTCATCCGCCTTTAGGTATGATTTCTCATCCCTAGGACAAGTGAGTGCCCTTACTCTTAAGCCTAAATAAGCAGACCCCTGCTTATTTCGGCAGATATTCGGTCGTCAGAGCCTCGTCAGTTATCTAGCAGGGTGTACCGAATAACATAGGTTATCACACGTGCAGGTGAGTTTGACATTTGAGCTGGTACTATTTACCTTCGCCCCATACACTAATTAAGGCTATAATATGAGCCCCGTATTATTACAGATAACACTACCAAATTTCAACAAAATCGGTAAAAGGATATTTAAGATATTAATAACACCCTATATCTGGGAAACTATGCATTTCCAGACCCAGGATCATATGAAAAAAACTTCATGTTTTCTTATGTAGAATCACACTTGAAATTATTCGAACGGTATTTCCGGACACCCTGTATACAGTGCACGTTGCCTGCTCTGGCAGCAAAACTGAACCCGCCTACATACAGAGGGTGCACGTATCTGTTCCGGCAGCAAACGAGCACTTAAACTTGCAGACCAAGACTGCACACATTAATAGTACAACAGCCCCTTACACTCGCTAACTTAAAGGATCGAATAGAACCCCTTAGAAGAGCACAGGTTACCCTTATGCTACGGATTTTTTGTATTCTTAACCTAATTATTTAGGGGTTTCAAGATTGCATTTCATTTAAGGCAAAAAAGTAAATTATATGACGTTATAGGAATTTTCGACAATATACTTTTGATTTTTGTAATGGAATAATTCTCAACTCTTTGATATAATTTCTGTAAACGTTTTTCCTATTTAAAAATTCCAAAATGTATCCCCCAATCTCTAAAAGCGAAGGCGTACGTCAAAATGTTATATTAAAATACTTCTTATTCAGATATAGCTTTATAACATTTTTAAAAACTCATCCTGTAAACATTAAATCCAAGTAAATCATTTGTGATAATTAAAATTGACCCACTTTATCGTACACGTATACAAGGTTGCATATACCAGAAGCAAAGTACTGAATTAAAAAGCCTCATTCTGGCAGCTGTCATTGACTATACGTCACCTTTCTGTAAATAATTGAAGTTGACAGACAATGCATTTTCAAAATTGTTTCCTACTCTATTTTACTACTTATTAATAATCAGGTTCTATTTATTCAACTGTATATTTTAGCTTTTTCAATGAATTTATTGTTTTCATTAAATAAAAGTAATTTAAAACAACGATACAAAAGGCAACAATAACAAAACATGGTCGCAAGATAAGTAACAAAACAAATACACAATTTAACTATAACAAATAATAATTAAAAGCAGCAAAACCACATCAAAAAATTAGTCTAAATAAATTCAGAATGCAGGAGCAACTTAAACAACGTATATTTAAAAAATGTAATCTCAGAAATACATTTTCTAATTAATTACTACTTTATAGCATAATTTGCTAGTACAATTTTAGATTAAAACATAAAAATAAAATAAAATTAAATAATTGTATTTTGAAAAGTTGTATAAAAGGTTATAAGTAATGAAAAAAAAAAAAACAACCTTAAAGACAACAAACAAATAAAACAGTTAAATATGGCCCCAAGATAAGTCACAAAACCATAAATACAATATAACTATAACAAATAATAATTAAAAGCAACAGCATATAGGAAAATCAACGTGAATTTATAAAATTTATAAAATCTAAAAAAATTAGAAATGATATAATAAAAAATGTAGACTTACAAGATTTAGGTCTATAACTCCCGTACACACTTCCACAGTTTCGATGCCCAAAAGGATACACACTGCAGCCGCTTCGGAGGCGATCATGTCGAGGGAAGCATTGTTTCGTCTCTCATTTATTAAAAAATTGGCGGTGATGTAACACAACGAACAAGTTGTGCTGGCTAAAATAGCACATAATTATGTGTGATAAATATGATGATAAATGACACCTAAGACAAATAATAATAATAATAATATAAAGATAAAAAGAAAAAAAATAATTACATAATAAATGGCAAAAAAGAAAAAAAATACGTTAAAAAAGTTACAGAATAATAACGAAAATGATGATATGAGGGTAAAATGTAAATAAATATGCAATTAAAAAGCGAAATAATAAATAAAACAAGAAAAAATAAATAATAGAAAATAAAAAAATAATTCAAAATAAATAATTGTTTTTACCTCAGACATATCGCTTATTATATAACTAAACAAACGAAAAAAAAAAAGAAAATTGCCCACAACTGTTGTAAATTTCATGCGTTAAGTTTTGAGGCAACCTATATAAATTAAAATAATTTTATTATCTTATTAGCCTCAATGACTTTATAACTTTAGCTTTCGTTGCCCCACTAATGGGACACTCTGTATATATGCCTCCAAAGTCATTAAAATCGTATCTGTATGATTCTCACTAGGACAGTTCAGTTAAAATTCTTACTAAGAATAATACACGATTAGTACGAGTCATCATCATCATCAACCAGCCCTTAGAACATCCACTGCTGGACATAGGCCTCCCTCATGGCTTGCCACCTAATTCTATCGTGACCTGCCTGGATCTAGTTGTTTGCGATTTCAGTTCATCGGTCCAACGTGTATCTTCCTTTATTTCGTTTATCGGTGCGAGGCCTCCATTCCAACAACCTCTTTGTCCACCTGTCGTCGGTATCCTGCCCAATTCCACTTTAATGTGGTTATTCGCTCGATGATGTCTTTCACGCCGGTTATCCTGGTTTGTGACGTGGTCTCTCAAACTCAATTCGATCATTGACCTCCATTTTGCGTTGTGCCACTTTGAGTTTTTTCGCGGATGTCATCGTTAAGGTGAGTGTTTCTGCGCCGCCGTATGTGAGCACTGGCAGAACGCATTGGTCGCCCACTTTTCTTTTCAGGCAGGTGGGGAATTCGCTCTTGAAAACATGTTTTAACTTTCCACAGGCCGCCTATCCTAGACTGATCCTTCTATGCAGCTCGCATGTTTGATTGTCTCTAGATATTCGTACCTCGTGGGCCAGGTACGTATATTTTTCGACTAAGTTTCCAACCATCTATGTTTATTCCCCTTGTATCCCAGTCAAGCTTTTTGAAGGCATGTTCTAAAACGGTGATAAATAATTTAGGAGACATGGTGTCTCCTTGCCTCACACCTCTTCCACTTTCAATGGGGTTGCTGGCTTCATGTAGTCTAACTGACATAGTAGCGTTTCTGTATATATTATAGATGAGTCTTGAATATCTATAATCTACTCGACATTCTTTCAGGGCGTTTAGTATAGCTTTCGTCTCAATGGTGTCAAAAGCTTTGTGAAAGTCTATAAATAGGAGAACTAGTGCTCTATAGTTTTTTCAATGAGGGTCTTAATGCTTTGTAGGCGATCATTTGTCCCAAAGCCCGGTCGGAAACTTGCTTGTTCTCTTGGCTGGTAATTCTCGAGTTTATTTTCTAGCCTTGATGTTATGACCCTGGTAAACAGTTTGTGTAGATGGCTGAGGAGAGTTATTGAACGGTAATTTTCCAGGTTCATTTTGTCTCCCTTTTTATGGAGTAGTATGGTGGTCGTTTCGGGACGGTGCTTGAATGTAGACATAGGTTGAACAGTGTTCGTATTTTCTCTAATAGGAGGGAACCTCCAGCTTTTATTGCTTCTGCATCCACCTCGTCTTTTCCTGGTGCTTTATTGTTTTTCATTCTTGACAGAGCGGACTAGTAACCTTCATTCTTCGGTAATGATCTCTTCTGATCCTTGGTTTACGACACCTCGTGCTTGTGTAACTCCGTGTAGGTTCAGGGGTTCTTGGATGCGACTCCGGTATAATTCGCAATAGAACTTTTCCACGATGCTCAGGATTTCGTCTCTATTTGAGATGATGTTATTTCAGGTTTACCCTCGGTAAGATTTTTGCATGGTATTTTCATACTTCCATTCTTCTCTATTGTTTCTTGGGTTTTCCTACCGTGGTAGTTTCTGATGTCCCTTCTAATTGCTTTAGAGATTTCCTTATTTTTTTCTCTCATTTCAGTACTGGTGGTATTCCTGAATCCTTGAATATCTGTTGTCGCTTCCGGTGCTACAGTTGTTCAGCACTGTCACGTCTTCCACAATTTGTAACTTGTCCGTGATTATGAAATCGATCTCATTTCGTGTTTTACCATCTGGACCCTCTCATATCCATCTTCTGTGAGGTTTCTTACTGAAGAAGCTGTTCACTTGGCATGTTTTGGCCATAATTCGCCACGCTGGCCGAACGGGTTGGCGAATATTTTTCAGCCGCTCGTAACACGGAGAGCAGATGCTGTTTGGAAGCCGCCCATTTTGGGTCAGACGCTGCATGGGAAAACTTCTTTGCTTCACCTTTATCACTTTTGAGACCTTAC
This sequence comes from Pissodes strobi, assembly GCA_016904865.1. Lineage (NCBI taxonomy): Eukaryota > Metazoa > Arthropoda > Insecta > Coleoptera > Curculionidae > Pissodes > Pissodes strobi. The sequence goes on from MU184769.1 coordinate 89,017, forward strand.
CAGCAATGGTGACCCTACCAATAGCTACGCTACCGCCGGCATCGCTTCCTGGATGTAAGGTTACTGAGCCCTCTCACCAACGACAAGGTGATGTTTTCCCCTAGATTTCTATTGGCCAGTCAACATTTTTAAAGTGGGTATTTTGGAGGAAGTTCCTTTGCTTTCGGGAAGTGTCGTGTAGGTCACTCTACGCTGGTTTGCCTTTTAGAGCAGTTTAGTGTCAGTTGGAAGTGTAAAATTTAGTTTTCCTTTTGTGGAATTTTCCAATCGACCTAGTTTTTTTTAGTTTCAACCTTTAGTTAGTTGATTGTTTGGTGCCTGAAACTCATTCCGTAACGGGATTTAGTACTGCTTTTTGTCAGGTGAGTTGCCTTGGTTTTTTTGAGTGTCGACCATTTTGTGGAACCATGTGGATGGACTCTAGTTCCATTTTAATTACCCTTACAGAGACTTTCTCTTCCATCTGTTGAGGCAGCCTGGTGATTCCAACGTTAAGTAGCTGACAGACCCTTTCACAAAAATTGACTTTTTCCCTCTGATTTTTTCTGTACTGTGATTTGTTCTGTACGGGTACTTATGCCTCAAATAAATATACCGTAGCACTGGTATGAATGCATGAAAATTTGAATAGAAAGCGTGTTTTGGTATGAAAATGTTGTTTTGAGTACAAGAAAATAGGAAGAAATTCTGTAAGTAGTGCAATCTAGATTTATAATCATCGTAAAACTATAAACTGATTTTGAATACGTTTTTGAATAATGAAGATGTGTAGACGCAGATGCTTATTTTTGTTTAACTGGTTGCAGTGCAGGGGATAAAAGTAGTTGATAGAAATATGGTTATATTTTTCGAGTTTTCGTTTGCTTCTTCACAATTTTTTTAATTCATTTGAATTGACTTTTTGGCGCCTTTTAATGCAAACAAGTTGAAAATTAACCCATACTATGCCAAGCCTATCTGAATTGGTAGTAAAAGAGGTTTAAATTTTGACATTTCTTTTCGATTCCATGAGAGAGAAAGAGAGCGATATACTTTATCACTCTTGCGAGACAAAAATTTCAAAGCGTGTCGTGATGCGGCCTCAAAAAATCACTCGCATGCAGCCAAAGAAGTATTCACTTTAGTAAATTTAATACGTATATGATCCTCCCAGTGTAGGATAATAATTATACTAGTCCTCTCTATGCTAGAGGGCCCTTGTGTAACACCGCCTGTTAACTGACCCTGACCTTCCTGACCTTGTTCTCAAAGTTGTGCAATTATCTTTATTCATCCCCTGCCTCTTCCCCTTTAGACTTATCCCAGCAGCTAAAGCTTTTAGAAGGGACGGCAGTGGATAATATTGGATAATTCCGCGGCTCTTAAAAGGCAAAGCCGATCAACTATTAAGAAAAACAGGATCAGTTAAGAGGTGGCTTGGCCAATTTACGAAGCATGCTTATGAAAAAATAGAGTGGATTAAAAAAATGAGCAATTAGGAAAGGAGGCTTTTTCACAAATACACGACTCGATTTTATTGCCGATTCTGAATCTGCACTAATCAGGATTAGTAGTGCATTTATGAGACCAACTCCTTCCTCAAATCCAGGTTCAATATGAGTATGAAATGTGTTATTCCCTATGTCATCAGGTAATAAATTTAATGATTTTTACCATCTAATTCGTGACTGTTTTCAAAATCTATATCTGCCGAATCGGTGCGTCTGAAGAAATGCGGGATCTGAAGTTGCTGAAGCGTTTCGTTAAGATACGACGGAAATATTCCTGTGGTCTGAAGCTCTTGAAATCCTTGCTTCAGGTTTTGGAGAAGTTCATTTGCTACAATAGGAAAAATGTCTAGGTTCTGTTTGTTCCATAATAATTGAGAGGTAAGGTTGAAAGGTTCAAAGTGCGAAACACAAAGGGCTAAGGTTTTAAACATGTCATTTAATAATTCGCTATTCTAAACATCAACAAATTACAATTTGAATCCTCAAATTTCAAAGTTATACTTAGCTTGGCTAATTTTCATTTATATACATTATATAATTTAATTATTTATATTTAATTAAAATAGGGATTAAATTACTCGATCCTCAGATGAAATTATTTAATTGGAAATTTAACCGAATGGCAATCAAAATATTTTTTTAAGCAAAATGGATGAACGAGCAACAAAATAGATAGGATAACAGCCAAGTTGAACTTTAGGCTGTGAGTAGTATATTACATAACAAGTGTCGAAAGTACTAGTTTCCAAAGTTTTTATTTTTAAAGATGGGAAAATGTTAAATATGAAAGTTTTGGGCTAGTTTGGATTATTTACTTTCAGAATATTCATAAAGAAATTGAAATATTACCTAAATTGAATGTTTTGCTGATCAATTAAATGTAAGGCATTATTGTTTTGAGAGACAGATAAATAAAATAATGACCTATAGAGGTCTATGTCACTTACCTCCATCATTTGCCAAAATATTTGGCACAATAGCTAAAATGCTTATCAATAATATTTTAAGCATTTTTAATGTCTGCCGTACAAATTTTAACAAAAGTGACCCGGTCGGTATAAATTTGAAACAATGTAACCGTACATTATATCGTCAATTGATTTATCTCAAGACGTCTTGTGATAAGGTTTAAGTGCATTGTAATGTAAAGCATGTATTGAAATTTCAATCAAAACGAATTATTTTAGATACTTGAAGGATCTTTAATTTTAATCAATTGTACATGCAATTTTAGAACGTAGGTAGCAGGAATTTAACACGTTAACTGCCACAATACAATTTTTTTTTTTGACCCCATGGGCCACGACCTAAAAATTCCTTATTATACTTCCAGAATGTTAAAAATGATGACAAGGTATCTATTACTTGTCAATAGCTGTCAAATTTTGCGTTTTTGACCGTGAATCAAGTATGTCTCACGTGGCCTGGCTGATCGAAATTGCATAGCAGGCCGTGTGAATCATACGTGACAAAACCTGTCTCTTCTCGTTATAATAAGATAAGATGCTCCTTTTGCTATTCTAAAATACCTCAAGAAAGGGGGAGATCAGTGGCAGCCAAAAATACTGCATAAACTAGATGGAAGTGCATCCAATACGATAAGTACTACTGTGTGACCTGTTTCATAAAATTACATGTTTGTTCAAAAGAATAGCAAAGTTTTTCTTATGTTAGATTTAAGATCTGTATAGTTTGTATGTTGGTACCCATTCTGTATTTTTTTAACAAGTAATAGTATTTATTTCATTTTCTCAATAAAAAGCGTCTAAGAATAAACTATATTTAACGTTCGATAAGAAAATTACGTGGGCTAACTACCTTAATTTGTTCATGAGGCCATGCTTTTTTAACTACCGTGCGTTTATATGGCCAGTGTGAATCGCTGGCGAGCTACAGAAATAAAAGTAATAGTTTGCACGTGAATCATGTATGGTTCACATGGCCTAAATGAATATGTCACTTGTGAGACACACTTGATTCACGTGGCAGTTAACGTGTTAAAAAAGACGTCAGGATAAAAAAATGTGCGTCAAAACTTGATCTGTCTAGACGAAACGGCCTGTAAATACATTGTCAGAACCTACGTAATGAACATTTCTTTTACGTACCACACATTTTGGATTCAAAGGCAATTGTTTTCGAGGTATTGGCATTTAAACTTCTTTTTAGAGTGAACCCTTAAGATATATCAGTAGTGTATTCATGAGAGCGAGTCGTCACGGAGGGGTGATTTACCTTGCTTATGTACTAATTTAATAAAATAATAATCCTAATTAAGCAATTAGTTTTCTAATAGAACGTTGTTTAATAAATAATGATTACTTGAAAATTTTATTAAAACTTATTAACTAAAAATTGACCATTTTGTATACTTTAAGCAATTAGTTTATTGTCAAAAAATTTTACAATTTGTAGACAAAGCTAGAGCTAGAATACAAAACATATAAAAGCACAAATAGAAACATACAATGAAAAGAACAAGAAAAACCTAACTATACAAAACTTTGTACAATTGGGCAAATAGTACGTTGTCAAAATATTTTTAAAATATTAAATATCAAAATATTTAACCAATAAAGCATCAAATCCTAAACACTAAACACCGAATATGAAACATTAAACCAGTGTGCAAGATGCTCAAAATTAAATATTAATCTCATAGCTCTGCGAAATGTGGGAAAAGATGTTATTGACTTCATTTCAAATGGCAGATAATTGTGCATTTTTTGCATTGTACAGTATAGAGCTTTTAATTAACTTTGAGCGTGGAGTTGGCAGATAAAGATCGTGCTCCGTATTCCTGGGTGTATAGTTGTGAGATGGCCTATCTGGAATAGCAGACACGTGCTTACGGATTAAGCAAACGGATTCAAATATGAATAAGGAAGGAAGAGTTATTATTTTAAATCTTTTAAAGAAATACTGGCAGTGAGTTTTAGTGTTTAGTCTCAGTGAGTATCGAACAGCTCTCTTTTGTAGTTCGAAAATACGCTCAAATTGAGTCGCACAACACGTACCCCAGAATGGAAAGGCGTATCGGAGGTGCGACTCAAAAAAGGCATAACAGACTGTTCTAGCAGTTGACAAGTTAAGCTCCCTGGAAACCGTTTTTAGCGCAAAACAGGCAGCACGTAATTTATTTGATAAGGCATCGATGTGCAAGTCCCATTTAAATGGTTGTCCACAACAAGCCCCAATAATTTCACAGATTCAACAACGTCAATAGTGGTGTTATTAAGCACAAAAGATTGAAACGTAATTGTATATGACAAAACTTTAGTTTTAGAAACGTTGAGGCATAGCAGATTAGAATCGCACCATGATTTAATGGTGATTAAGTCACTAGATAGATCAGTTCTGTGAAGCGCCGTAATATCCGGGTTGCTCCAAGTGAAACTAGTATCGTCCGCAAAGAGACAGACTTTACCGCTAGTGTCCAGACAAGAAATGTCGTTGATAAACAGCAGAAACAAAATAGGGCCTAGTACTGAGCCCTGGGGTACTCCACAATCTATTAACTCACAAGCTGACTTCTGTTGTTAAGATACGACTTAAACCATTCGAGAGGCACTCCTCTGAATCCGTAGTACTGCAATTTGTTAATTAACATATTATGATTTACACACTCGAAAGCTTTAAAGAAATCTCAGTAAATTGTTGCAGTAGAGTGATGGTTGTTCAGGTTGGGGTATACATAATTAAAGAGGGAAATCATAGCATCATTTGTGCATTTGTTACTTAAAAATCTAAATTGATGGGTAGTAGGCTCGGGGGAGCCTGTAACCATAGAGAGCGCGTCCCCACGTGGCGGATAGGGGAATGCTTTCCCGATATGGGTGGTAGGAGGGAAATCAAATACCTCCCGTGAACCAACAGGTTAGTGGGTGTCTGAGTCCAGAGGAGCGACCCGCAACAGCGTCTGACCCAGATTGGGCGGCTGAAACAAAAACTGGCCAACACGTTCGACAAGCGTGACCTTTTAATGCCAAAACCTTCCAAACCCATGTTATGTTATGTTGAGTCTTAAACTACATTACCCAAGGCGAGTAGAGTGAGAAACTCAGAATCTCGCACTGATAAGTCAGTCCGCCTCGTGGAGTCTAGGGGAGGCAAAAACTCAATATACCGAAACAAAGATTCTATCCCACAGAATCTAATCCGTGTCGCAACATACAACATCAGAACGATGACAACAGTTGAACATCTTGAAATTCTGGAGAGAGAGCTAGAAAATGTAAAGAGGGATATACTTGGCCTAAGCGAGACCAGACTACAAGGAGAGAATGCAACTATACCTTTAAATCAGGACATCATCTTGGTGGCGCATGGTGTAGCGATCCTAATTAACAAAAAAACTAAAACACCTAGTTACCAAGATGGAAGCCGTTTCAAATAGAGTGATTTACATAATGTTAAAAATCAACAAAAGATACTCCCTACAAATAATTCAAGTGTATGTTCCGACAAGCTCTTCAGAAGACTATGAAGCCGAACAATTCTATGAGGACATAACAATAGCTCAAAGATTGGGAAATGCTAAGTTCTCCATAATGATAGGAGACTTAAATGCTAAAATTGGCCCAAGGACAGAGAATCCTCCAAATATAGGAAATTTTGGATTAGGAAATAGGAATATCAGAGGTGAAATGTTACTTAACTACCTCCAGCAGCAAGGTCTATACTGCCTCAATACCTTCTATAAGAAATCTTCCCAAAGAAAGTGGACCTGGAGAAGTCCAGATGACCAAGTTAAAAATGAAATCAACTATATAAATTCCAACAGGCGTGAAATATGCCTGAACGTAGACATGCTGAATAGTTTCAATACAGGAAGTGACCACAGATTGGTTCGAGCAGATATTGTAATCAACGCTAAACTTGAGAGGCGAAAGCTTGTCCAAAAGAAGACTTACCCAACTACGGAAACCCTAAAGGCAAATGAGATCGAATATCAAACAGCCCTAGAAGCAACATTTAAACCGGTAAGTAACCTAGAGAAAATGGACCTGAACCAGCTATCGACAACAATAATTGGTAATAGTATCCAAGTAGCAACAAAGAAGATCTGCTCGAGACCAAAGTCAATAAATTCGAAGTTCAGCCCTAAAACTTTGGAGCTACTAGATCAGAGAAGAAAAACAAACAGAGATTCGAACGAATATAGGAAGTTGTGCAGAACAATAAACAAGGAAACTCGAAAAGACCTAAGGAACCATAACACCCAGCTAGTACAAAGAGTAATAGAAAATAACTCTAATATGAAAGTACTCAAAACACATATGTCCAAAGGAAAGAAAAAATCGTTCAAAATTAAAAATCAAATGGGAGAATTGGTTACGAATAAGCAGGGAATTATTTGTGCAATTCAGAGCTTCTATAAAGATCTGTACAGCTCGACTATACCAAAACCAGAAACGAAAAGACATAAAATTCAAAATGTCGGCTTAGAAGAAATTCCCGAAATAACGAGGGCAGAAATACGAAAGGCGCTAAAACAAATGAAGAACGGAAAAGCCCCAGGAAGAGACCGCATCACCGCTGAAATGCTGAAAATGGGAGGGGCTACTCTGAAAAAGGCACTTTGCGTCTTGTTGAATAGATGCATCGGCGAGGAAAGAATCTCTGAATCCTGGCAAAATGCCGAGGTTATCCTGATTTTTAAAAAAGGGGATGATACTAACATCGTCAACTATCGACCCATTAGTCTCCTGTCCCACATATATAAACTCTTGTTTGACGAGCCGCCTAACGAATAAACTAGATTTTTACCAACCGGTTGAAAAAACGGGATTTAAGAAAGGGTTCAGTACGATCGATCATCTGCAAACAATTCCGAGTTTGATAGAGAAGTGCACAGAGCATAACATCCCTATAAACCTGGCATTCGGCGTCGACTATGAAAAGGCTTTCGACTCTGTTGTAACTTGGGCGATCTTGAGAGCAATGGACAACGCGAGAATAGATACGAGATACTCGAAACTTATAGAAAGTATCTATAAAAACGCTACAATACAAGTTGTCATTGATGAAGACATGTCGACAGATAAAATTAAGCTGGGAAGGGGTACGTCAAGGAGACACTATATCACCAAAGCTGTTTACTTTAGCGATGGAAGACACTTTTAAAAATCTACTATGAGACGGTATAAATATAGATGGAGTCTACCTAAGTCACCTTCGTTTGCGGATGATATCGTAGTTATTAGTAGTGACGCCAATGAGCTGAGGTCCATGTTAGAAGAACTACAAGCAGCATCAAAACAGATTGGACTTAAAATGAATTTGGGGAAGACAAAAATAATGACCAATGAGGATGTTAGAGTCAGCATAGAAGGGAAAGTTCTTGAGATTGTCGACGAATATGTATATTTAGGCCACACCATCAGGCTGGGAAAACAAAATCAAGCGGCGGAAATATCTAGAAGGATAGGATTGAGTTGGGCAGCATTCGGCAAATTGGGATACATTCTAAAATCCCAGAGCATTCCTATCAATCTTAAGAGGAAAGTATATGATTCCTGCATTCTACCAGTATCAACTTATGGTATGGAAACAGTAACTCTCACGGAGAAAAGTGCAGATAGGCTCAGAATAACACAAAGAGCGACGGAGCGTGCCATGTTGGGATCAGCTTGAGAGATCACGTAAGAAATTGTGAGATTCGAGGGAGAGCAAAGGTTGTCGATGTCCTCAAACGAATAGCACAGCAAAAGTGGCGATGAGCAAGTCATGTGGCCAGGCAGGATCATTCCAATTCCAAATGGACAAAGAGAATAATAGATTGGCGTCCAAGAACATCAAAGAGAAGCATGGGAAGGCCCCCAAAATGACGGCGGAACGATTTTCAAAGGATAGCAGGAAGGGGATGGATGCAGACTGCCCGAAACAGACAAGGGTGGAGATCATTGGAAGATGCCTACATTCAGGAGTGGATGAACATAGGCTGAGAAGAAGAAGAAGTATTTTATATTTAGAGAGAAAAGATAGAAGCCTTTTTAACCAATATTTCAATGATCTGCGATAATGTGGAAAGGACTGCAATTGGACGATAGTTCGAAGCTTGGTCTTTATCTCCTCCTTTATGCAAAGGAATAATTATTGCCGTCTTAAGACAGTTTGGAAAAACCCCATTTTGGAATGGCTTGTTAATTAAAGTAGTAAGTTGGTTTAATGTGCATTCCGGCAGGTTTGAGAACATTTTCAGAGTAAGCCCATCAGTCCCAGATGAGGATTTGTTTTTAATGTCTTTAATTGTGCTGCGAAGCTCAGCAAATCGTACAGGCGTAAAGAAGAAACTGTGTAAATTCACATTAGCATTAGAGAGATATCAAAGTGGATCATAAGAAGGAGTTATGTTGTTCATTAAATCTTTAGCCACATTTACAAAGTATAATTATTTAGGTTCTCAGGTGAATTAGCGATTGTGCTAGACGAAGACGACGAAGACGAATCTTATTCCTTAAGTCATTCACAATAGACCATGATTCTTTAGCAACGTTACCGGATTTAGCCAGCCTCTCATTGGCAGCTTTTATAGTCTTATGATAGACTTTTCTGTAAAGTTTCACGTACCATGGAAGAAGTCGCTGTCCGAGTATTTTTTAGGTGAGATAATGAACGCATGTTCTTTGCAGATGTGCGTAAGCTTTAGTTGACCAGGGTTTATGTTGTATAACCTTGATAGGCCAAAGGGGAAAGGATTTGAACGCCAGAGTAGATAAAGTTTTTATAAATCTAGACAATTCGGTATCGACATCATCAGAGAGGACAACCCGGTCAGGTGTTAGACATAGGTGCTTGAAATTTAGAAAATTTTTGTCCGAAAAAATACGCCAATTTTGCATTTGGATTTTACCGAAAATAGAACATTGTTTAATAATTAAAAATTACTTGAAAATTTGAATAAAATAATTTATTAACTTAAAATTTACTCAGTTTTGCACTAATTTAATTAAATATTAATCCTAATATCGTCTCTATTGCCACTAAACAATTGTCATTATACACTCAGTTCCATAAAAAGTAACGCACCTCCTAGCTTGACTGCAACTGTGAAACTTAGCCATTTCTGAAGGAATGAGCCGATTTGCAAAATGTTGTTTTAGTTTGTAGCTTATTTCTTCCTTTATCAAAGCCAGTGTCCTCGGTGTTTTTTTCAGATTCTCCAAAAAAAGAAGTCGAAAAATTGAAGGTATTGTAAGGTGTTTTTTCATGTTATGGAACTGAGAGTACTTTGTGCCGGTTTTGTTAAATCCTTAAAACTTTTTTGCTTACAGTTTCCTCTCTAAAAGAAAACTCGGTATATGATTCGTGAGTCTTCCGTTATAGAACGTAATTAAAATACACGATAAAAATATATATATTTTTAAAGAATTATAATAACATAACAATTAACAAATATTGTATTTTACAAGTTTTTGTCGTATATTTCTTTCAAATAGTCGCACCTAGTTGTTTCGCCATAAACAGAGGTAGCCAATTCGCATAGGTAACCTTTCTGACAATCTTCGTTACATCCGCTCGCTATGGCACTGTCTGCATTTTTAAATCTATATCTATAGAAACAAACATATAATTTATACATCGATTTAACTAAAAACTCACACTTTGTCTGGGCAATGGGTTGAAAAAGGTGGATTATAAAGTAAAATTATATTCCTCGGCCCTAAAACAATTTCGTAAAAACACATATCACTATTATTATTATAAGAAAATTTCAATGCTGGAAATAAACCTATTCTCCGAATATCATTTTGATTCGTTAATGCTGTATAATTTTGCGCACCTATTTTGAAGTTTTGCGCACCCTTTTAAAAGGAGTTATCTTCTAAAAAAGCATTACCCCTTCGCTCCCCTGTCAATTTTTCGGTTAATTTTACACATCTAGTGTCAAATCTTGCACTCTTTTTTGAAAGAAATTATATATACTTTCTCAAATAGATTGTATTAAATTATTAATTGGCTATACATAGTGTATTCTCATTAAATTTCAAGTACCTGTAGAAATTGGATTTTTATTATATATTTCTCTTCTCTTTGGGATTCACAAGTAGTCTGATGAGAACTTCAAAATTTTCAGCAAAATTACTTAATTTTTTGAAAGATCTGTTATTTTGCTTATTTAATTAAGCTTTTATGCATTGAAGGTAGGATAATATTTCTCTTAAAAGATGTCACTTCATTTAGAAGGAAGTGCAAATTTTAAAAAGATGTGCAATACTGGGCAAAACTATCATAATGACAAAAAGGAAAAAGGAAGTTAAATTTGTTTGAACTCAGGGGAAATATAACTTCCGAAAGGGTTCGCAAAATTGTGCAAAACTAGAGAGTTGGTTGAATTAGAACAGTTGTTATTGAGTATAACTCCTTTCGGAAAGATGAACAAAATTTGAAAATAGATGTGTTAAATTAACAGATCAAAATGAAGAAAGTAAGTTTATTTTAATGAAATTCGGGAGGGGGGGGGGGGGTTGAGAGAGAGAGAGAGAAATAACTTCTTTTGTGTGAGCGCGCACAGTTTGAAAATAATCGTGCTCCATTAACTAACCTCTTAGGTATATATCTGACATATAGAACATTAACCTTGATAGAATTCGAAAATTAACCTTGATAGAATTCGGAGGAGAAATGTTTTTTTTAGATTGACTACTACTTTTTTGGTGCCATATTTTATAAAATCAACAAATCAAGATGATCTAGGAAGCGTAAAATTTGAAAAAAAAAACACCATGCTGGGGTTTGGAACTTTCGGCAAAATGCACTAAAACGGAGTTTTATCCACAATACCGAAATAGCATTATTGCACTTGACGCGCGTTTCGCTAACCATGTTACCATCATCAGGAGATGATTGAAACTGTTTAATTTGAAAATTTGAAAATATGCACAACTGGACCAAATTATCAGATTAAAATCACATAGAAGTTTAATTTTGATTAAGTTTAGGAGATAACTGTTTTTTTTTAGATCACGTATAACTTCTTTTGGAAAGATGCCCAAAATATGGAAAGAGATGTGCATAAATTAACAGATCAAAGTGACATTTAAACAGTTATATTTAATCGAATTCGGGGGGGGGGGGGGGGAGAAGTGTGATTTTTTTTTCCTTCTTTTGGATGAGTATGCAAATTGGAAAATAAATGTGCAAAATTGGGCAAAATTTTTCATATCAAAATAAAATATAGAAATTAGATTTTGATTGAGTTTTTAGATTTAGTATAACTCCTTTTAGGAAGATGCTCAAAACATGGAAATAGATGTACAAAAATGTGTAAAATTAACACATCAAAATGACACTTAAAAAGCTATATTTAATCGAATTCGGTGGTTTTTATTTTTTTTCTCAAAAACGAAGCAAGATACGAAAATAATTTAAGGAGAAAAAATTATGTATTTTTAGCCGCTTAATACGAAAAAAATATATAATGTTTTAAAAAGTCAGTGGCGCACATTATTTTTGTCAATAATATTCGGTATGGGGGAGAAGTGTGATTTTTTTTGAGTATAGCTTCTTTTGAAAGAGTATGCAAATTTGAAAACAAATGTGCAAAATTGGGCAAAATTTTCCATTCAAAATAAAATATAGAAATTAAATTTTGATTGAGTTTTTAGATTTAATATAACTCCTTTTGGAAAGATGCTCAAAATATGGAAATAGATGTGCAAAAATATGTAAAATTAACAGACCAAAATGACATTTAAAAAGGTATATGTAATCGAGTTCGGTGGATGAAGTGTGATTTCTTCCTTGAGTATAGCTTCTTCTGGAAGAGTATGCAAATTAGGAAATAAATCTGCAAAATTGGGCAAAATTTTCCATAACAAAATAAAATATAGAATTTAAATTTTGATTGAGTTTTTAGATTTAATATAACTCCTTTTGGAAAGATGCTCAAAATATGGAAATAGGTGTGTAAAATATGTAAAATTAACACATCAAAATGACATTTAAAAAGCTATATGTAATCGAGTTCGGTGGGAGAAGTGTGATTTTTTCCTTGAGTATAGCTTCTTGTGGAAGAGTATGCAAATCGGAAAATAAATCTGCAAAATTGGGCAAAATTTTTCATACCAAAATAAAATATATAAATTAAATTTTTATTGAGTTTTTAGATTTAATATTATTCCTTTTGAAAAGATGCTCAAAATATGGAAATAGATGTGCAAAAATGTGTAAAATCAACAGATCAAAATGACATTTAAAAAGCTATATTTTATCGACTTCGGTGGGAGAGGTGTGCTTTCCTTCCTTGAGTATAGCTTCTTTTGGAAGAGTATGCAAATTGGAAAATAAATGTGCAAAATTGGGCAAAATTTTCCATATCAAAATAAAATATATAAATTAAATTTTTAATGAGTTTTTAGATTTAATATAACTCCTTTTTGAAAGATACTCAAAATATGGAAATAGATGTGCAAAAATGTGTAAAATTAACAGATCAAAATGATATTTAAAAAGCTATATCTAATCGAGTTCGGGAGGAGAAGTGGGATTTTTTTTCTTGAGTATAGCTTCTTTTGGAAGAGTATGCAAATTTGAAAATATATGAGCAAAATTGGGCAAAATTTTCCATATCAAAAGAAAATATAGAAATTAAATTTTGATTGAGATTTTTAGATTTATTATAACTCCTTTTGAAAAGAGGCTCAAAATGACATTTAGAAAGCTAGATTTGATTGAATTCGGGGAAAAAATATGATTTTTGAGTAGAGGTTCTTTTGGAAGAGTATGGAAATTTGAAAACAAATGGGCAAAATTGAGCAATAATCACATATAGAAATTTAGTTTTGATTGAGTTTGGGAGAGGCTTGAGTTTTTTTTTAAATTGAGCATAACTTCTTTTGGAAATTTGCCCAAAATATGGAAGTATATGAGCAAAATGGTGCAAAATTAACAGATCAAAGTGACATTTAAAAACCTAAATTTGATTGTGTTTGGGAAAAAAATATGATTTTTTTCATTGAGTATAGCTTCTTTTAGAAGAGTATACCTATTTGAAAATAAATGTGCAAAATTGGGCAAAATTACTATATTAAAACCACATATAAAAAATTAATTTTGATTGAGTTTAGGAGAGAACTGTTTCTTTAGATTGAGTATAACCATCTTTTGGAAATGTGCCGAAATATGGAAGTAGATGAGCAAAATTGTGCAAAATTAACAGATCAAAATGCTATTTAAAAAGCTAAATATGGTTGAGTTCGGAGGGAAAATATTATTTTTTTATTGAGTATAGTTTCTTTTTGAAAATAAATGTGCAAAATTGACGGATCAAAATCAGATATTGAGATTTAATTTAGATTGAGTTCCGGAGAGAAGATTTTTTCAGATTGAGTAGGTATAACTTCTTTTAGAAAGGCACCCGAAATATGGAAATAGATGTGCAAACTTATATGAAATTAACAGATCAAAATGATATATAGAAATTTATGTTTAGGGGAGTTCCGGGTTGACCACAATTTCTTTCGGAAGGATTCCCAAAATTTGAAAATGAATGTGCAACATTAACATATCAAAATGACATACAGAAAGCTAAATTTGATCAAGTCCAGGGCAGAAATATATTTTTATTTTGATTGACTATAGCTTCTTTTGGAATAGTGTGCGAATTTGATAATAAATAAGATAAATTGGGCAAAATTACCAGATCAAAATCACATATAGAAATTTAATTTTGATTGAGTTCGGGAGATAAATAATTGAGCTTAACTCCTTTTGGAAATGTGCCCAAAATATTGAAATAGATGAGCAAAATTGTGCAAAATTAACAGATGAAAATGCCATTTTTAAATTTAAATTTGATCGAGCTCGGAGGGAGGAATATAGCTTCTTTTGGAAGAGTATGCATATTTGAAAATAAATCTGCAAAATTGGGCAAAATTACCATATCAAAATGAGATAAAGAAATTTCATTTTGATTCGAGACAAATCTACAAATTTTAAAATAATGTTCAGGGGAGAAACGTGAGATAACGTGAAAAATTTAGCAAAATTAGTACAAAATATGACAGGTTCATGTGATAGGAACTCGATATACCCCAAATAAAGGATCTCTTTTTTTATACTTACAAATGATATTCTCCCAAGCGGCTATGGTTCTTGGCCATATCCACCAAGAGGTCACTCAAATCTTTCGGTTGTACCGCTGAAATATCAAAGGCATCTTTAAACGAATAGATCTTGTACCATTCCGGGTACCTATCAGGGTTCTCATTGGCCTCGGTGAGATTGAAAGTCCATTGGTCTATATCCACAATATTCTGTGAACAAAATAACAAGTTTTATGTGAGTTTTATGGCATCCTATCCATGTCTAAAGGGAAAATGGTTTTTCTATGCCATTGGTAAAAAATGACGTAACCGAGAGGCGTTACTGCTGAACTTACGAAGGTATCTTTGTCTATGCTGTATATTTTAAAACTTGGATTAGCATAATCAGCTGGAACCAGAGAGGCACCGTTCCATGCGACATTTACAGCTTGATCCGGGGCAGAAATGTTGAAGTACAGTTGAAAGGTGTCGACGTGAACGTGACCATTGAACTGCCCTGTGATGGTATTGGCAAACCTAGAAGGCAAAAAAAGGACATAGAATATTTATATTATCTTTAATTGAGGATTATATACGTATCCAAAATACAAAACATTGCTTCTGTAAGCTACTGGATATTTAGTAGATATAAACGTTACCTGCTAATAATTTTATTATATTCTCTGCCCCATATTTTTAGAACGTCAAGCGATCCAGTGGGAAGGTGTCCCAGAATGTGAACACTCTCATTCTGTTCCTCGGCTTGTGACAAAATGCTAATCAACCAGTCCAACTGGTCGTAAGGGTCTTGATCGTCCTGTAGCAACCACCTTGAAAACATTTTAATTTAATTTCACAGTTTAATTCGATTCTTTTGGGTAATATTGCTCACACACTAGACGGAGCGATAGAACTAAAAGCTATGTTTTATATGAAGCACATATGGCGTATGGGACTAACTCACTGTAGGATAGAGCGACTGAACCAACCTATCCGCCAAAGCTTTGCGCCGCATCGATTTCTACTTACCAACAGACTCTGTAGGCAACATTCGAATTTAAAACGATCAGCCTAAATCCTTCTATTGGAGACACAGTGTAGAAGCCCCCTTTAGCGATGGTATCTATCGCTGAGTCTGGTAGCCACTGAGACCATTCTTTTTCGACCAAGTCAAACAGCCATTGAGTGGACAAATTGGTGGGTACAGAACTGTCCGATACAAACCTAAAAAGAATGAAGAATATAGTTCGGTGCTATCCTTAAAGCTTCTGTTCATGATGTTATTTAAAGAAAAGAGCTTGTACTCACTGATTTAAGGGATTAGGTTCGTGATTGCCTAATGTTGGGAAAACTGGAGCTTTGAACCCATTTTTGAGTTTCCTAAAAAATTTCTCTATGGCGACGCTGTTATTTTCCTGGCTTGTGGACCATACCCTGTGACTGACGATGTCTCCAGTGAAGTATACAAAATCTACATCCTAAAATTTGTTCGACTGTTATTCGGTTATTCTAAGTCCTGCGAGGTTGCGTACTTACAAATGAATCTCCAAATCGGATCATTTCGTCGATCAAATTTTCGGAAACGTCATTTCCATATTCAGCCCAAAATCCGCAGGAGTTGCCCTCGGTACCGTCGCCTTGGTCATTTTGACAGCACAGGGGCTCGCTGCATTGTTTTGCTTTATTGGGAGTGTATAAAAGATCCATGTGTACGTCTGTAACGTGGAGAATTTTGTAGGTAGACGGAGGGCCTACTGGCTATAAAAAGACAATTTACTAAGAAAACAGAATGGTTTTGCAGGAGGATATGACAGTTACCTTCGGTCTTGTGGGGGATTGGCCTTCTGGTACATCAATGATCCAATCGATGTTAGTGAAGTTGCACTTAAAGTCTTGCAACACTATGTCACAGAATTTGGCCGGCGGCATGTCCGGGTTGTTGTCAATTATGTATAGAAGTATATCCTGGAATATAAAATTGCTTCAGTTAAATAGCGAATCAGCTCGTTGTAGTTACTCTGTCCTCTTTCGATAAGTAGTTGGGAGGGATATATAGAAACATCCAAGAGGTTAAACAAGTTAAGAATCTATTGGCATCAGATTGAGTATAATGTGCTAAGTATCGACAGAATATCCAGAAATGCATATCTCGTAAGTCCCAGGGGTTCTTTACTGGACATGCTAGTTGACACATGCCCCCACCTTAGAAAGCGACGGACCCCGGAGGTTCTTACCAGATACATCATTTCTATTGGCTTCAGGTTTATTTTAATATGATATGTATGGCCAAGCCATCCAGGAATGCATATTTCGTAAGTCTCAGGGTTTTTACTGGACATGCTATTTGACAATATCAAATAATATACTTGTCAGACACGGTGGATCCGGCTGATCACTCCACGATTAGCATATTTAAGCCTCCTAGCTTTCAGCCAGTGTTGCCATTGATGGTTCGGCAGCGTTCACTTAACTAGTAAATCAACATTGTGGATGGCTTAGTGGTAGTGTACCGGCCAATCGTTTAGGAAACGCGGATTCTAATCAAAATTATTATGTACTTGAATAAAACTAAGAAATGTTGGATAATAGATGACAAAGTTAAGAATTTTGAACAAGACAGCCTCATTACCAACTTAAATGAGCCTAGTGTGTAATTAAACACAGGACCGCTCTGTAGATAAAGGCCATACAATTATATGGATCGGCCACCACCAGTATAACTCCATCAAATACTCTAATATACAGCAAGTGTTGCCATTTTTTATTTACAGCAGCTAATAATATTAAACCGATCGAACTTACAACCTTCCAATTTTGGCATTCGTAAGTAGCAAAAAGGCAACACTGGCTTATCGATAGGAGGCCGGGTATAAGTTAGTAAAAAGTTGGTAAAAGATTACTTTTAAACAAGTGATGAGTTTTAACAATCTTTCTGGTTCTGACATTATTCAGTAAAATATCTGCTAGAAGCAGCCCTTAATTTAGATTGACTATGAACTGGATCACTTTACGTCCCCTCAATAATTACTAAGGCCTCGCTCAGTCATCGATCTGATTCTTCCAGTGTCGTAAGTGATATATAATACAATGGCAACACTGGCTGATAGTTAGGAGGCCGGGAACAGGCCCTACTGGATATTTTCATTTCTCGTCGTCTCATTATTTACGGACAGAGATAATAATGCTATTTTTGACAGAAGATTAGTTTTCAAAAGAAAGATTTGTGCCATAACATTCAGCCAGTATTGCCACTGCTTCTGTACCACTTACTAATTTAGATTGACAATGAGCTTGCTTAACGCCATCTCAATCGCTGAGGCCTGTTTCAATCGCCACAATGTAGCAAACCGTAATAGATATTTCCTAAGACATAATGCTATGTTTGGTTAAAATACTTACAGCATTTAAATCAATAGTTCCAGCACAAACTCTACCGGGCTCAATGTTGAGAAGCTCGCACAACGTCTGCGCTTCCGCCTTAATCTGCGTGTTGCTCATGCCTGCTTTTCTCTCAGCCACGATAAAATTGGCAACGGTGTTGCATAGTCCACATAGCACTCCGTCCTCTAATTTAGGGGATTCTTTTAGGGCCGTGTTGCCGATTTTCACATTGTCTCTGAAGAAATGGGGAATTTGTAGGCGGGAGAGCGCTTCGTTTAAGTAGGCCGGTCGGATTTTGGTTTTGAGATACTCGTCAAATCCGCGTTCGATGGTTTTGAGAATATCTGAAATATTACGTTTAGCGTGTCAATATACGGATAATAAGATTTGTCTCGGAAAATTCTTTGGCTGTGATGTTGGATGCCGATACAAATTCTAAGGATGCATGAAAAAGTAATTTACATGATATAATTGCAAAACTTATGCGATAGTATTTTTTTTTGGTCTTAATTACACGTTTAATTAACATTCTTTTTGCAACAAATTTCGAGAGATTTAGTGCCTATAATTTTGTAATCTATCGATCATATATCACTTAGCTAAAACATCCTGATGTTCAGTGTTTCTTTATTGCAGAGTTTTCCTTCTCATATAAAGTTGATGGTTAAATGAAAACTAAATTGAAATAAGAAAGATATTAACATAAAAACAAACCTTACCATAGTCGCTAGTCTTTTCACTTGAACTAATATTAACAAAAACAACAATGATACATGTTAACAAAAGAACGATTCTTCTCAACATTTTCGTAACGATATGTAAGGTGTACTTGAAACATGAGGGGCATAATTAATAAATCTAATCAAAGTTTAAATTCATATACTTTTTTTGTTCTAATTTAGAACAGGTCCGTAAGGAATTTTTTTTTGTTAAATATTTATCGAATTTAAGTGCCAAATTTTTTACGCCATTGCATGGCGATTTTGGGCAATATTTCTTCTCCCATCCATTGAACATGTCCATACCATATTAGCTGTTTTCCTTCTGTATTTGTTATTATCGAGCATTGTCTTCTGGATATATCCAGTAACCTAAAAACATCCATTCCAGTCGCCTCAAGTTTTTTCGATTTTGGTCTCTTATTCTCCACGTCTCTGATCAATAAGTTAAGTTGCTTTTGATGCACGTATCGTGTATGTCATGTTTGCGCTGTTTTTCAACATCATAACTGCCTAGTATCTAATATCCCATTTAAACATTCCATGGTTTGCCTGGCTTTTGTTATTCTTTTCTCTATCTCTCTGTCCTACTTTCCTGATATGTTAAACTCCGCACCGCACTGCACGTCGTCATTTCATTCATCTCTAAATAAATGCATGTTGGATAGTTCTGCTCCTGTAGGAAGATATTTCGTGTTGAGCAAAATTATTTAAGAAGAGCCACACTTGGCATCGACTCCCTCCGATTTGGCTAATTTTTTATGGGCGTGTTACCCACCTAGGGTAGTCAAAAGCTAAAATATTATGTCCCGCAAAAAATTATTGGCTGGTCTGTAGTCATTTTTCGTTTTTTTTCACATTTTTTACTTGAATTTGGGTATTTTTGATTACGCAGAGATTTTTTTGTACTAAGTAGCTGAAAATCAGTTACCTAGTGTAAAATTGACCAAGCAACAAGAATATGGCCACAGAGACCTACCACAAATATCTTCAAAAATATTGGCCAAAACCTCTCAAAATTTACCAAAAAATCTTTTTTTTTTCACTCTACGAGGCGGTCATCTTATAGAGACAAAACCAGCGAATCCATTGAGAACACACCCAGATTTTTAGGACGAACCATTCAGAAATTGCGCGTCTTCAAAGTTGGAGGTTTTTGTGTTCGTTCAAAAATCTCAATTTTTTATCTCGTGGAACAATGTCCGACCTACAGACCTATTTTGCCATGTATCTGGACTTCTTGGAGCGCTCGGTGCGGGCAGCGAGAGGCGACAGGAAGTACCGTGAGCTGTGCTGCAGCGTAGCGCCCTTAGCCGGAGCGCCAGAAGGGTTCAGGCAAGCAAACCTGCCAAGCATGCGCGTAGGATAACTTGCCTACCCGGGGGCTTATTTTTATCGAGCGTATGAGATCTCGACTTTTTATAGCGCGACTATAATATAAATATGCAGGCTTTTCAAATTTTGGGGTAGTTTGGGTTACCAAACAAATTATATAACATTTATATTACAGTCACGCTATAAGAAGCGGATTACTGGATGCTCGATACCAAAATGCTACTCGGGAGTTTCGGCCTGTTGACATCCGGCGCTGTGCTGTGCGTACGGGCCAGGCCCTTCCCCTCTCTTCCTCCTCTCACTGGTCGACCAGTATGATGAGCATTCTTTAAATGATCCTCACTAAGGCCCTCAGACCATCCGAAACTTTGAGTGTTTTCAGTGGAATGTATGTTGTTGTTCGGCTGACAAAAAACAGATCCATTACAATGGTCACCGACGTCCACAGCGACGTATCCGAAGTGAATGTGTCACTCCTGATGCCAAATCTGTCAGCCAAGGAGCTAAATTAGCCACAGACATGAAAACCACAACAATTCCACTTCCACATGTGCTTTGTGAAGTAGCACTTGAAAGCTTAACAAAATGTATTTGATCTGGACAAAATGTACACTCTGAGAATTTTGAGAAGGCCCCATTAAAGGCTCTTATTATTTTGTTTCATATAAAAATAAATTCAATTACTTTGGCAAGAACATGTATCCCATTAATTACAAAATATCAATACACTATTTAGACGATCACACTATACCCCAGAAACACCCCTGGCCACAGGAGACGTACAAGGGCTCGAAACTAGGACATTAATAACGCGCCTCACAACGCCTAGTAGGCAGTCAAAACATCTGATGCCACCTGGTCATCTACGTGAGAGGAGACTGGATGGGAGAGACAGTAGGGCGGGTGAGGTTGGAGGAAGAGAGCCGCACCAAGCGCGCCAGGAAGGCCAAGTACATCGCAAAAGTGGGTCGGACATTGTCTCACGAGATCAAAAATTGAGATTTTTTAAAGAAAACAAAAACCTCCAACTTTAAAGCCGCGCAATTTCTAAACGGTTCGTCCTAAAAATCTGGGTATGTGCTCATTGCATTCGCTGGTTCTTTCTCTATAAGATGACCGCCTCGTAAACTCAAAGAAAAGATTTTTTGAACATTGCCCCAAGATTTTGGACCTTTTTGGTAAATGTTGAGAGTTTTTGGCCAATATTTTTGGAGATATTTGTCATAGGTCAAATCTGTGGTCATATTCTTGTTCATTGCTCCATTTTACACTAGGTAACCAATTTTCAGCCACTTGCGGGACCTAATAATTTGGCTTTTGACTACCCTCTAGGTGGGAAACATGCCCACAAAAAAAACAGCCAAATCGGAGGGGGTCGATGCCAACTGTGGCTCGTCTTCAATAATTTTGCTCTCTCTGTGTTCGAGCCCCAAGTTATTACATTTTTCGTGTAGTTTTCTAGCGATATATTCTAAGTCGTCTTTATCGTTCGCTATGATTGTTCAAAAACCATTTGAACACTGCTTCAAATCTAACGATTTCATTTTGTACAATTTTAACATTCCACGCCACTGTCCTCGTATTTAAAATGAATTAAAATCCATGGCGATACTAGTAAAGCCATCTCTTGTTTACAACGTTTATCCACTGTGTCAGCTAATCTAGATCGCTAAAAGCCGCACGGCCTCTAAACTCATCTGACCAATTAAAGCGCTTTCTACAGAAAAACCGCGATATTCCTAGCGCCATCTGTTGTAATGACGTTTACTCATCTGAACCCGGCCGCGTATCCTACGCCAAGCCAACCAATCACAGCGCTTCCTACAGGATAGCCACTTCACCCAACCTAAAACTTCCTAGCATTATAGCTAGGAAGTTTTAGGATTATCTAGGGGTAACTAAAATTCCGATCTTTAACAATCGAATTTCATGAAAACTAGTCAACAGATTTCAACCGGATTTGTGTTAAAATTCATAATATTAATTTAAACAACCGGTCATGCTAAGTTTTTACACAATATCTCTATATTACATTATTTGCCCTTTCTACTTCTGGAGGATGTAGATTATCCCGCCAGAAGGAGCGGTGACAACTCTTTCGAGTTGATCTAGTTATCACGTTCTAGTATGAAGTAGTCTCTCAAACCTCGCACAAGTAAGCGGTGCTAAGGGCGCTTTTTCCCGCCGAAATGGCGCTAAGTAGCCATGCCGGACAGTTTTCACATTTTGGGACCTCCTAATATATCTAATTTTCTACTAGAAGTAGCATCTCGACTCTCAACCAAGTAAGTCGCGCCAAGGGCGCTCCGCTTTCCCGCCGGCATGGCGTCAAGCCGCCATGCCGGACAGTTTTCACGTTTTGAGACCCATTAATCTCTCTAGTGTTCTACTCAAGTAACATAGTGGTAGCCAGCCGTGCTCTTCGTCGTCTCAACCCTACAAAAAGGTATTTATCGGCATCCTGACTGCCATTATTCTCACAAGTATGACGCTGTATACTGGCGTCCCTATCTCCCCATTGGTCTCGTCCATGGGAATTCTCACAATCGAGTCTCGTCTCGAATCTCAAGTAAGTAAACGTACACGTTTACATTCACATTCTCTCAAACGCGGTACCATCGCTGTACTAACGTTCCCATTAGGCTTGTACATGGGTTATCAATATTCGAGTCTCGCCTCGAATCTCAAACGTTTACATTTACATACGTTTACATTCACTCAACCTCTCAAACGCGGTACCATCACTGTACTAGCATTCCCATTAGGCTTGTCCATGGGTTATCAATATTCGAGTCTCGTCTCGAATCTCAAACGTTTACATTCACATACGTTTACATTCTCTCAACCTCTCAAACGCGTTACTATTGCTGTACTGGCGTTCCCATTAGGCTTGTCCATGGGGTTCTCAATATTCTCAATTCTCTATCAGAGTATATCACTGGGTGGTTATACTCAGGCCTTATTGTCATACAAGAATTAAACGGCACTTGTCTGCCAGCATTCTCAAATCTCAATACACCATTTGAGTCATGCCTATGCGACCTGCATAGCGTGTTTTAGTATCCAGCTTCCGTGTATAAAAACCGCATTCACAAGGGCATCCACGTCATACCATATGCATATATAACTGCATACCATTTCAAACTACTACATCAAGCCATTCATATTTGCAAGAAATCGAGCCACATTGTATATAGAAGCTACAACAGAGACTTAGTAAGTGTTAAAGTGAGTTCATGTGCTGGAAGATGAACGATTGAACGTTGCTCGTCAATTGGCGAACATAGTGTATATATTAGCTTATAGGTGGACGTTAAGGTAGTACTTATCCTGTTATTATTGCTTGTATATTAATTACTGTATTTCACATTTATTCAACTTTAAACAGACATTTAACTTTAAACAGACATTTAACTGTACTTAGCTGCAAGATAACGTTTATAATCATATACTTATTTAGTATTACAACTGTTTATGCAATGCTTTAGTTTCTTTAAGAGTATTATTCTTGTCATATTCTTCAAGGTCGGTTTATAGCAACGACATATATTATCCATATCGTAGCACTGACTACACGCAATCATTTAATACTTATATTTTGTTTATTTATGAGCTTTCAGTTGTTTTCAAGTAAACTAAGTTATTAAAATATTCACATAATGCTAAAGGTTTTTGTTTTATTTACAAGGTCACTTTAGAACTAACCCCTATGGTTAATCATAATGCCTACGAGCACATCCCTGTTTGTTTAGAAACTCGACCAAGATCGAATCTGAAACAATGATGACTTGATCGTCAGCAAATTGTAGAACATATCAATATCCATTCCTTTATCTTTCCTTTTCCATAGGTACAAGACTCGCGCTATATAGATCTTTAATAATGTGGCTGATACACAACAACCTTGACGTAAACTTTTATTTACCAGGAATTCCTTTGACAGTTTATTACCAACCTTTATTCTTGATGTCCATCCATCGTACAAGTTTTTAGGAGCTTTTACTAGTGCACGGTTAAGATTGGTTTCCTGTAAAACTTTCCACTTTGTAGGCTTTTTGGAAATCTATGAACATGAGACGAGTTTCTAGGTTAGTGTTGGATCTTTTTTCTATTATCTGTTTTAAATAGAAGATATTATCATTACGCGTTCTCCCAGCTCGAAATCCGGATTGTTGTTCTTCTTCTTCTTTGTCAAGTTCAGAGAGATCTCGGATGATTCTTCCATATAGACAACTCAAAGTACTGGTCACTGATATTCCTCTGTAGTTTGAACAATCCAGCTTATTTTTTTTTCTTATAGTTAATGCATCAGGTAAGCAGATCAAAAAACTCTGAGCCTCTTTTGATTAGTTTGGCTGGAATTCCTCCTGGACCAGAGACTCGTCCATTTTACAATTGACGTACTGCTTTTGTAAGTGTAATCACCTTGCCGATGATTGTCGAACCTTCTATTAGTACATCCGTTGGTGTGCTCATCATACATTCATCTCTAGCTTAACTGGTAGAGTTTGGATATTCGCGTTATTTTTTCCATCTGATTTTACGGCTTTTATGAACTTTCACGGCTCTGACCACCTCTTTCCATCTATATATGTATTGATTTCAATACATTTAATGTCACACACCTCTTTTTTTGCCACGGTCACTGCTCTTGTTGTTGTTCTTCTTACTTCCAGCAATTGATCTCTGCCTTCCTGTTGTTCAGTACTCAGCCATTTTTGGAATTACTAACTTCTCTAGATCGTCGTTTCCGGTCTTTAATCTAACTAGTTTTCCCATTAAGTCTATGTTGGCACAGGGACTTTGTACTTTCGTTGAGCAAACTATTCCTCTTGGCTTTCCGATGTCTTGTTCCCCATCATCTGTAATGTCTTTGCTCTGACCATACAATGTTCATATTCTTTTTTCGAGGCTCTCGTCATCTTGCGTGTGATCCTTCCGAATTCCCGAGGTAATCGCTAGGCTTTTTAGTAAGTTGAGGTTTTCCAAGTGACAGGGAACTAGCATGACGCGTTAACTCCCAACTTGGAGGGCCGTGTAAATTTTGTTCGAAGTGTTCATCCTCTCATGCAGAACCTGTCTATACACACAGGCTGTACGTGTCTGTTCCGATAGCAAACCGAGCACACAGGGTGCATATGTCTCTTCCGGCAACAAACTGAGTTCATCTACACACACAGGTTGCAGGTGTCTGTTCCGACAGCAAACCGAACCTTTACACTTGAATCTTCCCCTTTACAAATTAATCTTCACCTTTTGTGGTTGCTCCGCATCCGGGCCAGTTGAACCCTGGTTTTTAGCGAGGGTTACTCGTCGATTCCTCCTCCCTTCTCACCTCTTTTATGATGAGACTCCAGGCTTGGCACTAGTATAGCGGAGTTCTTATTTCTTTATAAAATTATATTTTCTCCTAAATTTGTTTTAGACGTACTCGACATTTCCTTTGCAATATTTCGCTCTCGATGCTCTTCTATATAGACCAGCTATTGGAACACAATGAAATCGTTGAAAATTGAATAACTGGGGGGACACATATACTTTTTTAAACTACGTTGATAAATAGATAATCATTGTGGCATAGGATGTAGAGTATATTTCATAGAAAAACATGGATGAAATGTACGTGTCTTTTCTATTTAAAAGCTTTACTGTCTGCTATTCTCAGTGTTTTTATTTTGATCTTGATACACTTGAAATGCTAATATATTATGATTTTCTAAGACGGCCCTGTTGTAGCTTTCAATTATCTGCATTTTTACTAATCAGATCTGACGAAATACCAAAATATCAGACAAGGTACTTGATCTTAGGTATTGTATCTATGATTGTCTTTATAAGACGACGATTCTAAATCTTTAATATTTAAAGCGAACACTATTTATAGTTTTGACTTATATACTGCTTCACATTCTTTTGCACAGTTTTTGGGTGCCTATTGCTTCTGAAAAGTAATTATTATTGATGCTTACCCTTTGCACTTTACGTGATATTTTTTGTTTTGATTTTCAGCTTAAAGCGTTATTTAAATTAAGTTTTTTATTCAGGTTTTAATGCTATTCTTTGTATACTTGCCTCCCCTGAAATGCAAAAATATCAATTTTTAGAAAGGCTAAAGGAACGAAATAGAGTAAATATTAGCATTGCTTTAGAATATTTAGATTATTAAGGCGACGAAAGAATATCCTGATTATTTCATTGAGCAAGTGTCTTTAACAAAAATATGGTACATATTTATTTCCCTTCTTATTCAAATAATATGTAGTTTTGTTTTTGATGTTGTACATTACCATTGTGCTCTAGGCCCAGGCCTAATGGGCTTCATGGTAAAAAACCATTTTTGACGCTCCTTGTTATTTTTCTGGCAATAAAAGAATTCTATTACTGCTATTATCATCACTTCTTATATTGATGGGAGATTTCAACGCAAAAATAGGTAAAGGAAGGGAAGAACATCATGTTGGACCACACGGGCTCGGAGAGAGAAACGACAGAGGAGAAACTCTGAGTATGTTTGTGACGGAACACAACTTAATTGTTCTGAACACCTTTATCAAAATCCACCTAGACGCCTGTATACATGGAAGTCGCCTAGAGATAATGGTGAAGACGTCATCATAAGAAATCAAATAGATTACATCCTAGTCAACGCAAGATATAGAAACAGCTTCATAAGTGTAAAAACCTACCCAGGCGCTGACATTCAGTTCGATCACATCCCTCTAGTGGGAGAATACAAAACCAGGTATAAGAAAATACAACGAAAAATTCCTAAGAAACAGGATATCAGAAAATTGAAAGGCAGAATACTGAAGGACAAAATAAGTAAAACCCTGAATGAAAACTATAGAGAAATCGAGGAAAAAGCCGGAAACACGGAAGAAAAAATACATTCCCTTAACAAAGTGGTAGAGGAGATCAAAGACAAATTTCTGAAGAATGAAGGAAGACAAAACAAGACGTGGATGACAGAGGAAATACTACAGATGATGGAAGAGAGGAGAAAATACCAGAATAACATAACCGCATACAGGGAGATACACCGTGAAATACAAAGAAAGATCAGAGAAGCCAAGCAGAAAGAAATGGAAGAAAAATGCCATGAAATAGAAACACTGCAACGGAGATTTGATGACTTCAATGTACTGAGAGAAATAACTGGCAAATACAAAAAGAGAACAGTAGGAAAACTCGTCAATGACAACGGAGAACTTATTGTGGACCAAGGAAGTATTAAAGACACTTGGAAAAAATACATAGAGAATTTGTTCTTCGATGAGAGAGGAGATCCCCCTTCCTTATCAACAGAAACTGGACCACCAATACTAACAAGTGATATAGAAGTAGCCATAAAATCGTTGAAAGAAAGCAAAGCTCAAGGACCGGACGGGATACAGACAGAGTTCCTTAAGTTTTGGATGAAGAATCAATAAAAATGATCTGCAAAATATTTAACAATATCTACGACACCGGCAATATCCCGAAAGAATGGCACATTTCTGAATTTATATTGCTGCCCAAGAAACAAGGGGCAAAGAAATGCGGAAAATATAGAACCATAAGCTTAATGTGCCATTTACTCAAGCTTTTCCTTAAAGTTATCCATCGCAGAATATACAAGATATGCGAAGAGAGAGTAGCAGACATACAATTTGGCTTCATGAAAGGAGTGGGAACAAGAGAAGCACTGTTCAGTATACAATTATTATTCCAACGATGTAGGGACATATATTGCGACATTTATACCTGCTTTGTAGAATACCAAAAGGCGTTTGACAAAATCCAACATCAGAAGATGATACAAAGATCTCAGAATTATACAAAACTTGTACTGGAACCAGACAGCCACCATAAAAATCAACGCTGGAGATGAAACAACGGATGCAGTTAACATTCTGCGGGGCGTATGACAAGGGTGTATCATCTCCCCTCTGATATTCAATCTGTATTCAGAAGATATATTTAGAGAAGCTCTGGAAAACGATGAGAATGGAATTCTTGTAAGCGGTGAACGACTAAATAATATCCCCGATGCAGATGATACCGTCATATTTGCAGATAGTATAGAGGGTCTACAACAGCTAATGAACAAAGTGAATGAAGTAACTGAACAATATGGGCTAAAAATGAACATAAACAAAACAAAATTGATGGTCGTAAGTAAAGAGAAGAAAGAAAACTGCCAACTATTTATTAAAAACATACCAGTAGAACAGGTATCCAAATTTGTCTACCTGGGAACCTTAGTAAACGAACAGTGTGACCACAATAGAAAAAACAAGAGATGCCTTCATGAAAATGTCTAAGCTCTTCAAAAGCCATAACCTCAAATTAGATATCAAAGTAAAAATCCTGCGCTGCTATGTGTTCTTCATATTATACTATGGCATCGAATCCTGAACATTGACCGAAGCAACACAAAAGAAACTCGTATTGTATTGTATTTTATTTCGAGATGTGGTTCTACAGAAGGATCCTTAGAATATCATAGGTAGATAGAGTGACCAACGAAACAGTTCTGGAAAGAATGAGGAAGGAAAAAGAGGTGATGAAGACGAATAAGAGAAGGAAACTGGAATGTCTCGGGCATATAATGAGAAATGACTCCAAATACAAACTCTTAAAATCCATCCTCCAAGGAAAAGTGTTTGGAAGGAGAGGGCCCGGATGAAGACGGATATCATGGCTCAAGAATCTAAGGACATGGTATTCAAAAACAACCACAGAACTGTTTACAGCAGGAGTCAACAAGGTCATCATAGCCAGGATGTTCGCCAATTTTCGAAACGAATAGGCACTTGAGGAAGAAGAAGATTATTATCATTATAATGGAAATGTCTCGAGTCATAGTGTTAATCTAAATTCTCGATTCAATGATTATTTTACGCGCAGCAAATCGAGTATGCTGCACATGTCTCTTCCGGCAGTAAACCTAGCACGTCTACACTGACCGGCTGCACTTATCTGTTCCGACAGCAAACCGAGCCTTTACATTTACACCTACAGACCCAGAGTACACACGCTAACATGAATTAGCCACCCTTATGGTAAGGCCTTACTTGTATACCGAGCGAGCTTAACAGAAATACTTAATTTTGTACCCACGGTATTTTCCTTTGAAGTGCCAAAGCAGCAGCCAAATGCAAGAAGCTAATAATATGTAATACGAGCATCACGTAAATAGGTTCGAGGTTGTGAAAACGAACATTTACTTGAAAATTACCTACCTACAGCAACTTTCAACATAAGTCTCCTGACACTCGAACCACTAATTTTGTCCCTTGGAATTCAACAGATATTTTTAATTTAGATGGACTCTAGATCCGGACAATATGGAGCCACAATGCCCAATGACGTAATACCAACGAAAGAACTGCCAAACTGCCCACGCACTTGATCATGTTCAGACCGAACGTAATTAATTACCTCTGGAAGATGCGTGTGTAATATCTCATATAGAAGGAACATCGGCTATACAAAAGCCTGGATCTATTTAACTAATGCCTTAATGAAATTTCAAATATTTTGTTCCCCCTAAAATCGAGTATTTAATTATTCGACACGCAATCTTTTTTGCAATTTGATGTGAACCCCGGCAGCTTCCAGCAATTAATTATAGTCTCATTAACGTTTCCGTGCCCGCCATCACCCCAAAATAGCTGAAATAACTTTCCCCGCGACGTATGCGACACTTTATTCAGTTAGCATTCAGTCCCTTTACGCCAGTTTTCCAACCAGCTTCACATCTAACGTAGCTCAACGATTTAGCTCCGCTAATTTGGCACTCAGCCAAATTTGCTTACCTCCGTACTTATTGCTCTTCCGAATATGAAAGTTTAGAAACTTTGAAGTGTTTTTTTTATAAACTTGTTTCAAGCATAATTAGTGTGGCACTAACTCGCATTTTTTGAATTATTCTGAAATTCTACATAGCAGATTGAAATTAAAACTTTAATGAGGTAATGGACAGACTTGTCCAATTCTGCTCAGAGCAGGACTTAGTAATTACCAACACATTTTTCAAACTCCATCCACGACGACTATATACATGGATCTCTCTTGCAAACACCACGAAAAATATAGTGAGAAATCAAATTGACTTCATACTACTGAATAAACAATCCCATATATGTGAAGACAGTTAAGACATATCCAGGAGAGGACGTGGGATCTGATCATAATCCAGTTGTTATGGAATTTGAACTACACCGCTTTAAAAAAGCAAAGTGACAAACAAACACAAAAGTCATAGACATCCGATGACTGGGAGATCCCAATATAAAAGAGTAAGTAAGAAACCCACTAGAAAGAGAAACAAGATAGAAGAGACGGAGACAACCTGGAGTGTAATAGAAAGAACAATTAACAATATCCAAGAGCAACAGATAGGGTTCATAGAAAACAATAAAAAGCAAAGATGGATGACGCAGGAAATACTGTCCTTGATGGATGAAAGAAGGAAGCACAAGGAACAGAACCGAGACAATACAGGGAACTCAAGAAAACAATTAGAAAAAAATGCAGAGAAGCCAAAGATCGATGGCTGTCAGCAAAATGTCAGAATCACTGCAAGCAAAATACGATACATTCAACGTACACAATAAAGTTAAAGAACTCTTAGGAAGATGTCGAAATCAACCAGCAGCAGTTGTGAAAGATGCCAAGGGAGAAATCGTAGCTGGAATATAAGAAAAACTCAAAGTATGTTGAAACACTATTCAAAGACGACAGATCTAACCTTCCACCAAATAACGACGATGCTGAAGATATCGGACCTGAAATTACAAAGAGTGAAGTTACTTATGCTATCAAATTACAAAATAACGGAAAAGCAACCGGTCCAGATGACAATATACTGAAACTCTGAAGATAATGGTAGAAAACGACGAATCAGGTATTGATCTTCTTACATCACTGTTCAACAGCATATATACCAGTGGCAGGATACTACTCAGCCGGCTAAGATCTACGTTCATCACCCTGCCCAAAAAAGCTGGCTTCTCGAACTGTGACGACTACCGCCTGATAAGTGTCATGTCATATGTTCTAAAAGCCTTCTTAAGAGTAATCCACACAAGAATTTACCGCAAATGCGAGACCCAAGTTAACGAAACCCAGTTTGGATTCCGGAATGGGGTTGGCCCACGGGAAGCCCTCTTCTTTCTGAAAGTCCTAACACAAAGATGTAGAGATATGAATGTTGACGTGTACGAATGCTTTATAGACTATCGCTATACTAGACTATACAGATCTTGACATCTACAGGTATAGATAATAGGGACATTCGTGTAATTAGTGACCTAAATTGGAGACAATCGGCCACAATCCGAATAAACGGCAAAACGTCAGAAAACATCTCGATCATGAAAGAAATGAGGCAAGGCTGCGTCTTGTCACCGCTTCTTTTTAACATATACTCGGAGGCAATATTCAGAGAAGCACTTGATGAAACAACAGGAGGAATAGTAGTGAATGGGAAGGTAATAAATAACTTAAGATACGCGGATGACACCGTCATTATAGCCAGCAGTCCAAGTGAATTACAGAGAATAATCCATAAAATAGTCAAACAAAGCGAACGATATGGTCTTTTCATGAACATATCCAAAACCAAGACCATAGTCTTCTCCCCTTCTAAACCAAAACACATAAAAATATAGCTTTGACCATAGAAGGCAAAGATGTTTAAATACCTGGGCACCTCGACAGATCAGGACTGCGACCCTAAAAGTGAAATCAGATCCAAAATAGAACAGGCGAGGATGGTCTTCGCTAGTATGAAGAAGCTCTTTACTAGATTGAAATTGAGCTGCGAGCTCAGGACACGCATGCTCCGATGCTATTTATTCCCTGTCCTTCTATACGGCAGTGAGAGCTGGACCCTTGATCCCATAACGGAGAAGAGAATCGACGCATTTGAGATGTATATCTCTATCGACGCATGCTCAGAATTTCTTGGTACACAGAAGATAACCAATATAGAAGTTCTAAGACGTATGAACAAAGGAAAAGAACTGCTACAAACGATAAAAGAAAGGAAAACACAGTATCTTGGACATATTATGAGGGACAACCGATAAGAAATCCTGAAACTCATCATCGAGGGGAAGATTCAGGGAAAAAGATCCATCGGAGCAGATTTACTATTCGGTCACGACAGCTGCGCACCCATAATTGATAGTGCTTCCCTTTCCAACTATCTCTTCACCAGCCTCCGAACAGATTGGTTTATGAAATGCTATAGGTAGGATCTGATTCATTTAGGATTCCTCTTATACTAGGTTGTCAGCCTTTTTTACTCTGGATCCTATTGTATCCCGGCATCCATCCAATACTGATGTTTTGCCAGAGCGGTCAAGGATTTTAAGCTATCCGACAAGAGGTGTCGGATCGTACGTTGAACCTATGCAGAGTCTTGATGGCCTCCGGGCTAGAAATCGTGAGAAGACCCTCCTGATTCTGTATTATTTCAGCCTAATCGTTTATTGTATTGAATTCAGCTTGAGACTGTAGGCAGTTACTCAACCGTGGTTACTGCAATACACTGGGCTGCAAGGAAGTGAAGTTTCCTGCTAAGAAAGGAGTAGAAGCAAAGTCCAAGAAACAGGTACTTGTACTATTCGGTCACAGCGGTTAAGACTCAGAATTGATAATGTTTCCCTCCCAACTGTATTTTGAACAGTCTCCGAAGAGGTTGAAATAAAATAAGTAGTTAAGAGATGATTCAATTAGAATTCCTCTTATACTTGACAGACGAACGCGGCATCACGGAAAAAGCAAACTTGCTGATCGCACTCTACCTTAGACCTCCCCCAAGGCAAGGTTCTCCCCACCATATCGAACATCAACACTACCATGGCAGAAGTCAATTTTCATCACCGTGATATTCGTAAAATCCAATTTTATTTTCCCATAATTTGTAATGTGCTCTGGATTTAAGTTTTGTTAGTTTATACATTATTTATGTGAATTTCTAGGGGGGAAGGGCAGGCCCCCCCCTGCCCCTCCTTATATACGCCCATGCACATTCACAATTAACGCGGGCGTGCCTCAGGGCGCAATACTTTCATCAACT
This sequence comes from Pissodes strobi, assembly GCA_016904865.1. NCBI lineage: Eukaryota > Metazoa > Arthropoda > Insecta > Coleoptera > Curculionidae > Pissodes > Pissodes strobi. The sequence continues at coordinate 122,042 of MU184769.1, forward strand.
CTGTTCTTCATCTATATTAATGACCTGCTGACCGAAACGAATAATCCTGTTTACAGTTTTGCGGATGACAGTACCCTTGTTTTCTAATTTAGATCAGAAAAACCCTTACCAGCGACTGAGACTTATCACCGCAGACAGGAGAAGATTAAACGACTTCAAACTTGGGGCGACAGAAATTTGGTCCAGTTCAATGCAGCAAAGACTCAAGCAGCCACGTTTACCAAGAAAGCCAATACGGCGGGCCCTGACGTCATTATGGCAGGTTCGACCATTCCTTCATCCTCGTCAATCGCACTACTGGATGTCTCGATCAATAGGAATATGTTCTGGCAAGACCACGTTGCTAACATTGCAAAATCAGCCTGGTGCGCTATTTCGCAACAAAAAACTTTATACATTGCAGCAGTTGCTCTTGCTCTACAAAGCGCAAATAAGATCGTGCTTAGAATATTGCTCACACATCTGGGGTGCCGCACCAAAGCATACCCTAAAGCTGCTGGATTCCATTCAGAAGAGAGCTGTGCGTCTCGTCGACGAATCGGAATTGACCCGAAATCTGGATAGTCTGGAACGTCGCAGACATGTGGCCGAGATGTCTCTGTTTTACAGATACTTTTACGGCAGATATTCCCAGGATTTGGCCCGCCCCTGGCGGCAAGAGCGCACCAGTTAGTCGTATAACAGGAAAAACCTCGAACATCGCTTTACAAGAACTCCTTTGCCTGGTGCACTGCATAACTATGGAACTCATTCCCAGGACATCTGTTTCCCCCCTAATTACAGCCTGCAACTATTCAAGAACCGTTTCAATCTACATCTTCGCACACACACCGCTCGTCGAGCGCCATAGGATCTCCCTTTAGATGTGTGTGCCACTGCCATAAAAAAATCTTGCTTTTGCTAGGTTGGTAGCCTCCTCCTTACTCTCGATCCTCTTGTATCCCGGTATGCCTCCAATAGTGTTGTTTTGACAGAGCGGTCAGGGATTTTAAGCCATCCAACAAAAGTTGTCGTATCATACATCAACCCTTGATGGCTTCCTGGCTAGCAATCATATATTTTTTTATTATATCAGCCTAGATTTTGTAGGTAGTTACCTAAGCCTGGATACAGCAGCATACTGGCATGAAGAAGAATGAAGTTGCTGGTATCATTGGCAAGAAGACTTTACGGCTCCGAAGAACCTCTCCGAACCATTTAATCGACCTCGTCACGAGGCTTGATCTATTGGAAGCAGTCTAACTAAGGGCGTGCCACAATATGACATTAGGACGGGGTGAAAAGTCCCCCATAGGACCACCCATTTTTCACCTACCTTCTATGCCTGCCATAAAGTCATCAACACATTCTTTAAATTATAAAAATAATTAATTAATTGTGGCTTCATGGGGATTACAAAAGCAGTGCTTATTCCTGCAATGTGGATTTAATGCTCTACTGCTGACTAGGTTATTAAGTATAAGCAATTACAACTTTTCTGGATGGAAAACATTCTAATTTCGAAATATCGAATTAAATGCGGGTGCTGCGCCCCACAAAATTAAGAGGGAATACACTACACTACTGAACTAAGTGTAATAATGGTTAACTCCTCCTTCGAATTTTCCTGGATTATCGGCACCTTCATTCGGGTCACGAAGGCAGTCCATAAAGCGGCAGCCTAATTCTAAAATATCGACTTAAATGCTGATGCGTGTCATCGGCCTACCTGTAAACATTAACGGGGTCTTTGACACATTGACCCGCTGGCGGCGGCGGCCGCTGCATTTTCCGTGATCCGGATCCGGGGGCCCGAAATCCGGACTTCGAGGCAACGCGATCGCGTGATATTTCCATTCCGGTTCCGGAAGTACGCTACGCTACGGGGCACAAACTAGCGTATGAGGGCGAATGAAAAGACAGCTTTTGCATTTTTGCTTCTACTATATTGGGTATAAGTCTCGTGTATACTGACTATTAGTAGTATGGTTTCTATTTTCAACTAAGATGCCTAATTCACCTACTTAGTATTTAGAAGTAAAGAGTGGACAAACAACGCCTTTGACGATCTGCCTAGTTATAGGTTTTGAAGCTGGATCTCATTGAATATTGGGAAAAAGTCGAAAAAAACTCTAAATAAAATTGCTAGTATTTGTTTTATTGTAGATCAAAATTTTAAAATGCACAAAACGTGTAATAGAGAGCTGATATTGAGCGGATTTTACTATAGTTGTCAGTATCCCAGGCGGTCATCATAGTAATTTATATAACAAGTGCATAGAATAGTACTGTTGAGCACAAGAGACACTTTATGCATGAGTTGAATTTGCATGCGATGTTTTGTCCATAATCATTTTGGGTCATCACGTGCTTAGTGCTGAAAATTACAAAACATGGACATCGAGGATTTGAAAGAAAATTACTAATTTTTATATTTTAGAAACAAGCTTTACAAAACCTTACCTTGAACAAGAGACATTTTTTCATCAGATGCCGAAAACTATTCATGTATCAATTGAGTCACTCTTTCGGCAAAGCTGTTTAATCCTTTCTGAATGGGATAATCCAGTTTGTGCTTTTTCAAATGATTTTCCAGACAGTAAATTGGCCATATTTGCTTATAGTTTATTTTTTAATTACCATATTCTTAATTTTCTTATCAACATTTTCCCTTCGATATTAAAACGATACCGTCCACGTAAGCTAAATGACAATTTGACGTTTTGTGACATTGGGACGGAACAAACGCCTCGTTTTCAAATCCAAAGCCAACTTGTTCGTAGCCTCCGTAATATGTCAGGTTGTTTATTCACAGCCTACTATTAGACGATCTATACTTGAAAAAGGAAGAGATAACGTACTAACGCGAAAAGGAGATATAACATGTTAGATTTAAGCATTTTAAAAACTTGATATATGTAGCTCGAAAAAGCTACCGTTCAGGAGATTCACATAAACACGTATATCCACTCTAGGCCTAAATTCGTTTTAGCAGAGAATAAATCAGGCAAGGCCTCCTCGATATCCCGCTACAAATCTTGAGAGAAGTCCCGTTGGAAGATTTAGTGTGTTCTCCATTTAAAGCGAGGGTATCTTTACGTCATTGTAGTTATGCAGGGTTTACAAGACTTTTCTCTGGCACGTCGGTAATATAAAAAAAATATATTATACGATTATTGAACTATTAGAATAAGAAATATTCTAATGAAAATGGGAAAAAGCATGGTTTACTTGGCTAGAAAGTGCCTTAGATCACAAGCATTTTGAACATTTTTGCAACCCAATGCAACAAATGTTGAAAACTGTAATTTTCACATATGTTGCACACTATACTTTTTCTACAACTGCAACTATGATCTTTACGTCGTATTTGAACATTTATTTATTTAATATTAAAGTGCATTCAGCATTAATTTTTTTCACACTCTGTGAAAAGTATAGTTTTAACACAAGTGTGAAAAAGCATAGTTTCCAGGAGTAGTTATTAGCGTCTTTTTAACAATTTTCAAACCTCTTGTACATCTTAAGGTTATATTAAGGCAAGGCGAGTGTTGCAAACTGAATGTCTGTTAGTCTTTTCATGTCTGCTTATATAACAGAAACAGGAGAGAGTGGTGGGAGGATACTCTTATCATGGGGGGATACAACATTGGTATTGGTATATTGAGTAACTTCGAATTTATTAGTACGCTTGCAATATTCAACCAAAAATTAAACAAGAAAATTCTCTTATTAAAATTGCGCAAAAGCAAAAGTTGAGTAAGCCAAATAAGAAAACATCTAACAATGTTCAGCTGAAAGAAATCTGCTCCATTTGTTTAGAAAATATGAAGAAAGAAGATAGTGTTATACCAAATTTTTGTTGACATGAATTTTGTTTTCTATGTTTAATGCGTTGGACATTAAATAATGCATATTGTCCACTTTGCAGACAATTTTATTCTTCAGTTAAACTGAAACATGGCGATGTTCGATTCCTGTAGTAAAGGAAGATGAAGAAGAACAAATAATATTTTTAAGTTTGTTTAGAATAGAGAACTGGTATTGCAATAAATAATGTACAATGAAGAATGTTTTTGTTGTTTCTTCCTGTCTGTTTTTACTGTATCTTACCTTTTTTGCTGTATTTAATATCTGTTTGTTTTGCTGTTTTTACTATCTGTGTTGCTGTTTTACTATCTGTTTTACTGTTTTTGTTGTCTGTTTTGCTGTTTTGTCGGTACAAACAAATTAAATTTTTAACTTATTATGACCACAAAGGTGGGGGTAGCGATTAACAGTATAATTAACTAGAAGCAATTTTAGTGGACTGTATTAAATATGGAGGATGGGGGTTTTAGACATACGTTGTGAATTGAAACTAGGTAGGTAAGTTAACTAAGTACTTTAATAATGCAGGTGTAAATTGCATTTGAATTTAATATGGTGAATATATAGGTACAATTTATTTACAATTTCTAAGCTACTTTCATGCATTCACTCATTCATACATAAAACTAAATATGCAAACCAGGTTAGTTTTACAGATCTTTAAGGAAATTTATATTTAAGAATAAAACAGTGTGTTTCCTGAATTTTATAACTTTTCTAGTTTTAACTACTAACTGTTCCTTGCTCTCGAAATAACTTGATACTCCTCTTTTCTCTACATCCCTCCAACCAGGCAGGGATCTGACTTCAAATCCTTAATTTGAATAGTACAGGCACGATTTGTGTTACAAAAATTTGGTACCTCCATTTTACTGCTTCTTTTCAACTACAGTTGTAAGTTGTAAGCCGAGACGCCCCGTCGTTTCTGGCTTTAAGGAATTGCGTAAAAACGCCCAAAAGAGGTCTTTGTCCAAATTTGTACAAAGATAACAGAGGTACAATAGATATTTTCTAATATCTGTGCATACAAACGGAGAAATAGCCAAAAAGAGCGTGACCTTTTGGCGCGAAAACGGGAACGAGCAATTTCGCTGTTGCTCGAGTGAAAGTTGGAACTGCACAATCTAGCACGCTTGAGGGGTTGTAAGACACTTTTTAAATTAATGATTTGCCTTAAACAGTGCTAGGACAAAGCTAGTTGTTTTTGGCGCTAAAATCTAGGAGAGCTGTGACAAGACAGATCCTACGCGTTTGAGTGTTTGCAAGGCACTGAAATATAATTTTTCTATCGCTAGGCGGCCTGGCGTCAAGACCAAATAAAGTGGGGATGCGCGGGAATGATAAGCGACGGTTTCATTTCAGAGGGTGAAAGCATCTTCTTTCTTTCTTTGACACACTGCTATTTACAGAACACTGACGGAGACAAGGATATATTAAATTGAAAAGGATTCGGACCGATTTTCTTGTTGGTGTGTCATTTCGCTTTATTCGAACCATAGCATATGACGGACTCTATTATACCAACAAAACCAGGTTCGAACTAAGGAATAACTGAAATACGATGCTATAAATGTACAAATTTCTGTTTACCTGGGGTGAAATAAATATATTCGAGGATTAATTATGGCTCATTCATACTGGGTGGTATCACCAAACTATACGGTGAGACTGATAGTTTATACACATGTTGGGATGTTTCCCCAACACTGTTTTTGTTGTCTGTTTTGCCATTTTTGTTGCCTGTTTTGCTGTTTTTACTGTCTGTTTTTAATGTCTGGTTTGGTGGTGGTACACACACTAAAGGGAGAACCTATGGGGCTCGACGAGCGGTGTGTGTGCGAAGATGTTGATTGACACGGTTCTTAAATAGTTGTAGGTTGTAATTAGTGGGAAACAGATGTCCTGAGGGTGTGCTTTGGTGCGGAAGAGGTGTGAGCAATATTCTAAGTACGGTCTTATTTGCGTTTTTGTAGAGCAAGAGCAACTGCTGCGGTGTATACAGTTTTTTTGTTGTGAAATAGCGCAGCAAGCTTCTGGGAGGCTGATATTGCGATGTTAGCGACGTGGTTCTGCCAGGACATATTGCTGTTGACCGAGACACCGAGCAGTCCGATTGACGAGGATGAAGGAATGGTCGATCCTGCCATAATGATGTCAGGGCCCGCCGTATTGGCCCTCTTGGTGAACGTGGCTGCTTGGGTCTTTGCTGCATTGAACTGGACCAAATTTCTGTCGCCCCAAGTTTGAACTTTGTCCAGGTATTGATTAATTGCTGTAATCTGCTCCTGTCTGCGCTTATAAGTCTCAGTCGCTGGTAAAGCTTTTTCTGATCTAAATTGGGAGACAAGGGTACTGTCATCTGCAAAACTGTAAACAGGATTATTTGTTTCGGTCAGCAGGTCATTAATATAGATGAGGAACAGAGTTGGTGAAAATATTGCGTCCTAAGACACGCCCGCGTTAATGGTGAATGTGTCTTGAGATATACAGAGATTGGTTCTTAAGGAAACTGGCAAGCCAGCCGCAGAGAGAAGATGGCAGTTTGTCGAGCAGTCCGTCATGCCTAACTCTGTCGAATGCTTTCGAAATATCCAACGCAATCGCTCGAGATTTTCCGTAGTTCTCAATTGCCCTACTCCATATATGAGTGACATAAGCCAATATACCTTGAGATTACTTGCGTAATCTCTTCGCAGCAGACTTACGAGTCGTTAGTGCCAAAGCAGACGTCGAGCCAAAGAAAATCTAAGTAGAACTCCCTTAGATCGTCCCAGTTTGCAGAATTGTAATGCCAGAGTTTGCGAGGCAATGGTGGATTCTTCTGTAGAAGTGGCAATTCACAAACCGTTGAATAAGTTTGTGGTCGGAAGTACCTAATAGAGGACCAACTGTTATCCAGGAGGGCGGCGAATTCGCCCCTCTCTGAGATTTGAGTTGATTCGTCTACAAGTTGAGTAAGCCCGCAACTGATGGCAAATGCTTCAGCTTCTATATTGGAATTGGGGTGATTGACCTGTATTGAGTCAAAAGTGGTAGTTAGTGTTGCAAAAAAGCTTTGGTAGGCTCTATCGCTCGGAGGGCGATAGAGATAACATATAAATCTGGTTACTCGCTTGGTGGTGAACTTGAACCACATGACGTCAATGTTGTTCGGTTCGAATGTTTCCTCGCGGTGACATGAAAGGTCGTTTCGAACAAAAAGGCATATTCCGAACTTATGTCTAAATCGGGCGTGTAAGTCATAACCAGGATAGGGGTAGTTTACTGATGTTGTTGTAGAACATACTTGTGTTTCTGTAAGGGCTAGTATGTATGGTCTATTTGCTTGTAGGTGTTTGGTATAGCGAATTTATGTTTGTATTCTATTTTATTCTATTCTAAATTGGTTCGGTATCTTTGCTGTCTGAGAAATGCGGAATGAAGGGCTCCCAGGGCCACCCAGCACCCGGAGATCTGAATGGCCGGGGAGTTTACTTCCAGAATATTTTGATCCTGGAAGCACCATCATGTCCGTATATTCCTACTGTGGAACCCGGAACCACCAGCGCGGAAGCGGAACGTGATTCGGAAAAACCACTTAGCGCTTCCCAGTTCTGGTGGGGTGGTTTTTTACCGGACGATGCGTGTAGGCGTATGCATTTAGTACCTAGGGCCGCTTCTACTGGAAGCATCGGCCTCAAACTCATTCCTTTGGTGATATCTACTCTGACAGAGGTAACAATGGGGTTTGTTGGGTCACTCTCCAGTGGTCAGCTCCAGACTTTGTACTTTGGTGTTATCCAGCCTGGAGGAGGACGATGAGATTTGATGGGGCACATCCCGTCGCAACTTGGAATGGCGGAGGTGTCACTCCCCGTAATCAAACTGCTCTCACCAGTTCGACGTTCCTGCATGCCAACGGAATTATTTTTAATTCTTTCATCGTAAATTCAGATAATAACTTTTTCCCATGCATATGAGATAGCATAAGATTCGATGAAGGCCACCAGTTCATTTTTAAAAAACAATTTCGTTCCAGCTGTGATTCACTGGTTGGAATCTGGATGTTAGTAGATTCTTCTTCTTCAGCCCTCAATTTTCCAATCTTTTAATTCTGTCTTGTTGAAAAGGACGTGATTCGCGTTTATGTCTATATATATTTGTTTTTCCAGTAAAACTCTTTTTACAATCAATGCATTGAAACATCTTTAGTAGTTACTTTTAGCAGAGACAGCTGAATCGGATAGTTGAGATTGTGTGACTATTTTCATTCGTTCGAAAGTAGGTGGGGATAAGAGTGGGAAGTGGGCGGAGTTAAATTGGTTGAGTAGGGACACAGTAGTGTGAAGTTAAGAGGAGTGGAAGGTAGGCGATTGGTAGGAAGGAAGAAGAGGAGATAAAGATATGAATTTAAGTAGGGGGATGTTGGTTTGAAATTAGACTTGTGACGTCCATTAGGTGGGAGGATAATAGTTTGAAAATAGGTAAAGGAACCGGGAAAGAACGTGAACGATATTTAGCACACGCGTATGAAAATCCACTTTTCAATACGATTGTTGAAAAGTACTTGTCCTCTTAATCTGTCAAGTGTCAAGTCGAAATGTCAAATCAAAAATGATGTCAAACCAGTGGCGTAACTACACCCCCGCCAGCCCTCGCAATGCGGGGGGGGGGGGCGCCGCCCAGAGGGGCCCTAAAAAGGAAAAGCTCTGAAATACAAGTGCGCCGAGGGGACCCCAAAAAAATTTTGCGGGGGGGGGGGGGATTTCTAGTTACGCTACAGTGTCAAACTGTATCCGCGATCTTATTCAAATAGAGTTGTGTTGAAATTATTTCTCAACTTATCAACACGCGTGTGATGTACAGCGCCTTCTAGCCACGTTAATTGCCTCTTTTTTCTCATTTTCATAAGTGTTCGTAGGAACTATTGTTCAGCACTTTTTGCATAATATACGATTTCAGCACGCACTAGTCGTTTTCTTTAGAATTTGGTGATTAGAGGCAGTTTCTGTTGAATTTTATGGCAGATTCCAGGTAAAAGTTTACTTTCAGCATACCGATGCATATAGCTTTTGTGGTAAGTAAGTGTTTTATTGGCTTGAATTTTACTTTAGACATTGAAGTCATGGTAAGTAATTTCAAAATATAAAACCCAAAAAAAATACTTGTATTTCATAATATTAACCTCGCATTGTTGACGTTTCACTTCGGTCGTGCGAGCACCGTTTTTTTATCGTATTTCACCTTCATCCCTTACCCATCCATATCCTCTCGCTAAATCGATAACGTATAATTTCTGGATGAAAATAGGACATGACGGGCGACGGTGCCTGTGAAATCTATCTTAATTTGCTCGATCTCAAATCAATGGTACAAGCTCTGCGACAGACGGAATTTGGAATAATTATGTAATTTCACAGCTGTGCTCGACGTAATGCGAATATAAAAACGGCCGCGGCAATGGGGAACAGGCCTAAGAATTTCCGGAACGAACGGGGGGGATTGGTGTCAGGAACATACGCTCGAAATATGGGTAAAGGGACAGGTTTACCTGGTCTATCTATACAGTGTGTTCGTGGATTGGGTTAACCAGGATGAAGAGGGTGGGGAGTATAAATTACCATAGGGGCTAGTTCTAGAGTGAATTTGAAAATAAAACAAAAACCTATAGCATTATATGAATATTAAGCATAAAATGAGCAGCTTTGCTGCTGTCGAGACAATTACTTCTATGAGTTAAAATGTAGATTGTAAAAGGCGCAGAATGATACATTATTAACCAACGAAAATGCTGATAAAAACTGTAGTAAAATACGGTTCCATGAGTAATAAATTACACCTGATGGCGGTATTTATAAACCAATAACATTTGTCGTGGTCCTGCCAAATTCAATAATAAGGTTATAAAAGTTGCCAACTAGAATATATTCGAAAATTACTGTCTCGAAATTGAGAAATTCTATCAATAGGGAATTTACCTTTACATTTTCTTTAGCCCGGTCCTTTATTTTCAGACGGGCCATTTTATCCAATTAAATTAAAAAGAAAAATACCTATTTATTAAGACATAAGGCAATAAATTAAAGCTGTTAAACCTTTCTAAAAACCGCCCCTCGGTGCGATTCGAATAGAATACCTCGTTAGGTCGTCGCCGAAAACTCGTTAAATGAAAATCCTACAATAATTAACTTCTAGAGTGGCTTTTCTTTTTTTTGAGGATTTATCTTTTGGGACCTAATGGATAGAGGATTACTATCTAATAGAGACTATAATTTTGATGCTCTTTTGGAGTTTTTTTTTTGGTTCGAACTGAAATTAATTGCTTATGGGATTATCATAAAAAATGTTTTTCGGATGCTAACAGGAATACGACAGCGTAGTGTTGCCACCTGAGCCAACAAAAAGTGCCATTTATTCATGAGAAATTCAGTCCATTTCTGATGGAATATTTTGGTTTCTATTTTTGTATTTATTGCTTTTAAATGCAAAACGCTTTATGTTATAAAATATGAAACTACAAATATTGAAATATCCTGCGTTAAGTGATTTTTATTAGTTTAACAATAAAACCGTCATTATTCCTTTAAAAATGCTCCAAACTCTCTATTCGTAATAATATAGCTACTCTCCACTAGATCAAGTTCAATAATTGATCATCGTTTTGCTTAATATTATAATGTTCCTTTTTATCAATAGATGGCGAATATAGGATATAATTGTTTCGAAAATGCCTTGAAATCACGTAAATATCTTCTTATCCCCTGTGTACCTGAAAGGTCGATCGAACCAGTATATATCCCTCAATGTGACAACACTGCGAAATCAACTGAGAATTACATGCTCTCCAGAAAGCGCTGACAGTGTTGCAACTCGGAGAAAAATATTGATTATTATTTGATAGATAATCAAACGTAAATATTTGGAAACAGTCAAATTTAGGGATAGGATAAGTCATAAAAAAATATAAAGAAACAAAAAACATTTTGAAAATAGATAATGTCAAAATTTAAAATAATGTTGGCCTGTCTCAGTGCTATTTAGGTAAATTTCCTTAGTGGTTCCATTTTTTGTCACACCTTATAATGTTGAATTACTCTTGAAGTTTTGGATCATACTCAGACAACACCCTGTAACCTGTAATGGAACTTAAATATTTCGAAAAGAGTCGAATTTAGGGACAGAATATGCCTTAATAAATGAAAAGGGACAGGATAAATTTAAAAAAATTATAGGATATGCAGTAAAAAAAGAAAAGGAATTCGACACATTTTTAAAATAGATAAAATATTTAAAATATTTCGAAATTTAAAATAATGAGACGTTGTATAATGTCAAATTACTCCCTCAAGTTTTGAATCGTACTCAGACAACGCTCTGTAAAGTAACTTAAATATTTCGAAAACAGTCGAATTTA
>MU184770.1:0-55609 GCA_016904865.1 Pissodes strobi
TTGTGATGTTTGAGCCAGTTGGTGTTGTGGGCATTGAAGTCTCGCAGAACGATTATTTCTGTATTGGTGTGATCGACCTGTATTGAGTCAAGAGTGGCAGCTAGTGTTGTAAAAAAGCTTTGGTAGGCTCTATCGCTCGGAAGGCGATAGAGACAACATATAAACTTGGTTACTCCCTTTTCGCTGAACTTGAGCCACATGACGTCAAGGATGTTCGGTTCGAGTGTTTCCTCGCGGTGACATGAAAGGACACTTCGGACAAGTAGTACCCATTTGATCACTTACCTATATCTCGCCAGATGTTGTCTTTTACCAGCTGATTGTCGTAATCTCTATGAGATGAATAGTAGAGTGCACGATGGCCTTGCACGAGAATACACAGTTCTTCGTCCATGGTGCATCACTCATTCATGAACCTTAATCATGCGTCCTCTGGGTACATATCGTTGTTCGGCTGCTTGATTGATTGCAAACAGTTATGTAATTTTATGTAAGACTGCGCATATACGATTCAGGCGAAAAAAGCACGACATGAGCACGATACTAATAATGAAAACTGGCCTTTGTTAGTGTTTTATCGTTTTGTGACTGTAAGTGAAACTACTACTATGTGAAACTACTTACTTTGTTCGTTCTACTGATAATAGCATGTTTACTGCGTTTTAATAAAATATTTGAAGATAAATTATATAGAAATGTTTTAAACTTTACGTGTTTTTTTGTATTTAATATGGCATTAGTTACTGTTTATTTAATAAGAAAAAATTGTTGAAATGTTAAATAAATCATTTGACAATACTATAAACATATGTTTTTATTAAATAAATAAATAACAGGCTGCTATATGGCGTCGTCGAAGACAAAATCTTAATAAGCATGTGCAATGTCAAATGAATTTTGCGTCTATTTAAACAATTTTTATTGACAACATGATAACGATATTAAAATAAGCTTACGCAGTTTCAATACAACATGCTTACAGAATTGTCAGTAAATTGGGATGGACCTGATGGTAACTGAGAAATTGTAGGATCTACATAGAATTCATATTTAATTTACTGATTCTATCGGACTCAGAAATTACAGAAGTGACAGAAAAAAATATATACATGAATAATTATACACAATTTTTGAACTGTTTGAACTTTTGGAACTAAGTGGCCTGATAAATTCCCAACTCATTTATTTGAATCTTCCCGAAGGGTTTTCCTGTAGCAATTAAATGAACTCGCCTGCCATATATTTAAACTTGGTTAAAAATATATTTTCCACGGGATCCGCTTAGTAACGTAACATATGTAAAAATAATTCTGACGTCTCCTATTTTCGAACGTGAAACAGGTGAAATGTGTGGCCAATGTACTTAACGTTTTGCTAGACTACTTGTCTAGATTAGAATATTTACATATGTTTTATTGTAGTTTGAAATAGCTGTGTTGTTTCCATTATGTCATGGGAATAGTGTATATGCATACACGTGTGTTATATGTCTACTTAATAAGTGCAAAAGCATAAAAGTCTGGTCCAATTTTGCTTGCCAGATATTGTAATCTACTAAAATGCATAAGCTACTAAACAAATATCACCCTGTTGCAAGTTTGAACTTGAACTTGAAGATTGTTATATAAACATTAAAGGCAAACTATAAACAACGCGAGCAATCAACGGGAGCGACTTTGAACCTTATGCATGCAATGATCATCACTTTGTTTTATATAAATACGCTACCGAACCCTCAGTTCGGCAGACTTAGTCTCACCTCCAGCTCCCAAGGTTAGTCACTTGACGACTGCCTTCTGGGTTCTATCCGCTCCTAGAGTTAGTCATACGACTGCTTTAGGTTCAATTCCTTTCCTACCCAACCTGGTACCGGTTAGTTACTTGACGACTGCTAGGGCCAGGGGTTGCACAACCTCCATAATAAAGTCTTGACAAGAAGTTTGTCAGAGTGTTGAGAAAGACAAGTGTCTAAATAGTCAGTTAAAAAGTTTAGTGAAAGCTTTTAGTGCTCTTAAATAAAACCCAGCTCTTAAGAAAAACTATAAATTATAAGACAGTAAACAAAGATCTATGAACAGTACCTCAAATCGAGAAAACATGCGCACCGTAGTAGTCGGGTATAATAGAATCTCATTTTCTCTGACCAATAATTGTTGTTAAAGTTTTATCGTTAATACATTGTTATTGTTATAAACTAAACGTGCTTACTTTATCATCTCTTCTTACCCCACGTGACGCGATCCCGGTCTACCTCAGTTACCCCCCGGCACGCTAAACAAGGCGTGTCCTCACGAGTAGAACATTCAGTGGTAGATTAAAGGAAGCATTGAGACCCCGTCATTGTACTAATCGCGACGAGGCTCTTCTCTGAGAAGTTATTCTTTAAATAAACGAGCTACCCCTAAGATTACTCGTGACAATATATTTTCCAACCTTAAACTTAACTGAATTATGCAAACACATTTTGATGAAGTGAGTTTTTATCGATCAATAAATACACGATATTTAAAATTCACTCAATTATTTTAAAGATCTCCCAGGTAACGTAATTTTTTGATAATAGATTTACGACTTAATTTCAGGCAGGTAGCAGTTTTACATATGTTATTTGAATACAATAAAATAAACCATCACCATTTTAAGACGAAAGTGACGTTCTTCTAGAGATATTGTCTCTAATTTAAATTTGATTTAAAGTCTTGCCGCGTATATAAGTATATACTATTTAAATTTTGAACAAAGGAAATCTTTCATTGAATAATAAATATTTTTAAATCTGATGCCAAGATACATATTTGACTCTGGCCAACTTCCTTAGTTTTCTCGTGAATATTGAACGATTTGATATTGAATATCATAAGCAATATTGCTTGTATGTTTTTCAAAAGAGTCGTGTGGAAATCATGTAGATTATACATAGCTCAAGGCCTATCAGGTATTTATATATATAATTTTAGTTTCTTACTCAATTTTACCCCGGTAGCCAAGGGTCAAAGCAAAAATTGGGAAAAACTAAAATAATTGTCTTTAGCTTAAGTAGATAATTATGTTTAATGTAAATGCCTTTATTAATTATCAACTCAAACTAACCCAACCTAAAGGTAATTACTTAGGCCCAGTTATTATTTTATTGGAATACAAACTCAATATTCAATTCCTAAAAACTCTCTGTCAAGTTATAAGAACATTAATATAATATTATATTTATTCGAATATTTTGGCAGCCTTAAGTATTGCAAATTACAATACATTTATAACTATTCAAGCAGCGTTTACCGCCTATGTAGTTAATATGCCTCTACACGACTAAATTACAATAATTCATTTCGTAAACATCGGAGCAACACGTACTCTTGAAATAGATATGCAACTCATAGACAACATATTATGCACTATAGTAAACGTTAGACTGGCTACGGAATTTAGTAAATTTGCGTGTAGTGGTAGAGAGTGTTGTTATTAAAAGGTATATCAGCGAACATTCAATCTTAAGAAAATACAAATAGCTATCATTAGCCTTTATAGAATATAAAGAGCTAGAGGATATGTAACAAGGACTGGCGTTTGATTGTCTACGTTCTAGATTCATCATCGTCATCATCATCAATCAACCTCAGCGCGTCCACTGCAGAACAGCGGTCTCCCCTAAGTTTTTCTTCAGATTTTTCCACTCGATTCTGTTTACTTCTGTTTCAGTCCAATTAATCGGAATGGGCTTTATATTTTCAATTCTCACGTAGCAAGACCTTTCACTGTGCTCCCGGTTTTTATCTCAAATAGATAATTGTGTCGCTCCCTCATTGGCCAGTAGTTCTGATGATGTTATCGGCCAGTTTATTTTTTTGGACACTTCGAGACGACTAAATGCAACATCAGATATTTCATCCTTGGTCTCACTTTGAATACGCCAATGTCCCTAAAAGACCCAAGAAATACATGCATTATACATGTGTGTTTAATAAAGCATATTTAATAATAGTTGTCTTCAACCAACAATTCGTTTAATTATGCGTAGGGATCGTCAAGACAAGAAATCTTGTCTTGGCAAGCAATTTCTTGTCTTGTCTTGAAATATTTTCAAGAAATAAAAAAAATCCTGTCTTGGCCATTTCTTGAGAGTTGGTGTCTTGTCTTGACTCGAGAATCTTCAAATTTCTTGATATCTTGACAAAAGGGGAACCCCCGTTTAAAAGTAGCGGTAAGATTGGCTGACGTGATATTTATGCTTTATGCGTTGTTTACGTAGCGAAATTTACGCCACTGAAGCAGACCCGCTTTGCAAAGTTCATTTTGATTCTAATATATTAGGTCATAACATATCCAAAAATGATAAAAATTCCTCTGGAAATAAAAAGTCATTAAGCATTAAAAATTATCCAATTTAATTTGGCCCACAAGACATTTACCAAAATTAAAATATCAATTTCAATTTTGTTTGTAAGTATATGGCTGTTTTTTTAATGGTCAATATTCTCAAACCTTTCCAATCTTTTTTGCATATTTTTACATCTTCATTTCATTCGATCGACTTTTGCAACGACCTGAAACATTGATTTAAACAAAAATACCCCCTTTTCTGTGCGCCATTGAAGTAGACCCGCTTTGCAAAGTACTTTTTGATCCCAATGCCTTAAGCCATAACATATCCAAAAATGATAAAAAAAATCCTTTGAAAATAAAAAACTACACACAGCGTCAAAAGTCTTGGACCCCCAACTACTTTTCTCATAAAACACGATACAAGCATGTCTGCCTGAAATCATTAATAACTACTTTAATAAATAGTCAAACAAAGTGATTCAAAAAAAGAAAATGCTAATTTAAGATGAAGCTACAAATGTATTACAAAGTGAATCTACTGCCGTAACCACTGGACTATATGCAGAGTGTTGAGAGTTTTTTGACAGTTTTTAGATAAACATACATTTTTGACTCTCCCCATATGAAACAGAAACTAAAGTGTGACTAAGGTCTTAGGGTGGATAACTTTGCCAATGAATTGTCTATAAAGTAATACCAAAAATTTAAGTCAAAATTGAAGATTTTTTTATACCGAGTGAATTCAAAATTTAGGATTTCTCTGAAAATTCTTAACACCCTGTACCTACATAATCCACTGGTTACAGCAGTACATTAATTTTCTAATCCTTTTGAAGTTTCTTTTTTGGCATTTTATTTTTTGAATCACTTTGTTTGCCTATTTAATAAACTAGATATGCGTGTTTTCAGGCGGACATGTTTGCATTGCCTCTTATGAGAAAAGTACTTGGGGGTCCAAGACTTTTGAAGTGGTGTATATTAAGCATTAAGAAAGGTTCCAATTTAACTTGGCCCATAGTGTATATGTCAACTTTGGACATCCGGCAAAGTGCTTGGTATTATAAAAAAATGTTTGCATAATCTATTTTTTTTATTCATCTGTTAAAAATGTTGCAGTGCTTTGTTTTTTTTTTCAATAAACCAGCAAACAAATTAGTTATTTTAATAATTCTAGGGTTTCAAGAAATTTCAAGATTTTCTTGATTTCATTCCAAGAAGTCTTGATCTTGAGAAGTAATTTCTTGTCTTGTCTTGAAAAACAAGGATCATTTCTCGTCTTGTCTTGTCTTAAAATCAAGACAAGATCAAGATATTTTCAAGAAAATGATGACCCCTAATTAACGCTTAATTAACGTCTTGAGCAATTTGACATAGAATATGCCATTTTATCTAATATATCAGGGCTTAATGAACAACTGCAGATCTTTAGTTGTACATTTAAAGAAAAATAAACATTTTGTACATTTTTAACCATTGCAATAGTAATCTATAGAAATCAAGGTGACAATATATTAAATCGTCTTAAACAATTTATTTTGGAAACACGGAACAAGAAAACAAAACTGGAAAAGTTATATCGTTTTGGTTCATAGAATTAATAGAAGCCCAATTTGTTTACTAGCCGATTCATATGATTTTCATTAACATCTTATTGTTAGTAATTCGCTATAATATTTATTTTTTAATTAAGAACAAAAAAGGCAACATCGCAAAATAGCAAATCAGCTTTTCGTTGGTCAGGCTATTACCCTCGACAGTAAGAGTCATCGTTTTTGTTGTGAAGAGAGTCGACAGCCGAAACGCTCTTATGCTGTTTTAATTTAAGCCTTTTTTACATTCTACTTTTGTCTTATTTTTCGAACCCATTCTTCGGCGGAGTGACTGGTAGTTGTTCATCGGTGAGAAAACGATATATTTTTGGCGACCGTGACAGGGCTAAAAGTAGCATTTTTTAAAAGGCCTAAGTATTATTTCAACGTTTTCATCGCTTGCTCGTGAAAAATGGCTGATTTAGAATCGAGAATCATCGAAAAGAAGTGCTGTGTAGTTTCAAAAAAACAGCAAACAAGTTGAAACAACCACTGAAAAAAGTTCCATTTGCATGTAGGGACGCGGAAATCGTTTGGGAGTGTTTGTGCCCAAAATAACCAAATTTACAGTGGTTTGTACGGAAATGAAGAGACTGAGGATCAACTACTGTCAGAAATGGAGGGCTGTGATGTATACATAAGAAGGTTCACCTAAAAATACGTCTCAAAACAGAAGAGGTGTTCAGTTGAAAGCCTGAAGAAGAAAACAGTATTTCGCAGAGTTCTCCATAGACACACAAATATTAGGAAACCCAAATAAACAAAAAAAAATTGACAAGTGCTAAGGTTGGACATTAGTAAGTTTTTACTATCATTGCCTTGTATTCAAAAATTCATTTTTTAATAAACAAAGAATATCGCTCAGTGACAAAGACCCTATTGAAATTCTTATGATGGTTACGGAGATCATCGCAGATCTACTAACGAGGTACTTGAAATTTTTAATCAAATTACTTACTGTACTGTAAACAAGCAAAATTGTTGATATTGGTCGAAAAAAATCCACTATGGATTCAAAAGGCTCATCATCACCTGAGAAATATAATGACTTAATGTATGAGCAGGCATATTGAAAGGTAAAGTGTGAACCATTTTTCTTTGCAGAAAATCTTACTGGTGAAGCCTACTTGATTTTTTTACAAGTTGACATTTTGCCAGCTTTAGTCACTCTTTATCCTGATTTGCCCAGTTCAAACATTTGGCTGCAACAAGATGGGGCCCCGCCCTCCTATGCAAGAAAAGTTCGAGAATATCTCGATATGGTGTTTCCAGGAAAATGGATTGTACGACAGGGTCCCGTTGACTAGCCATCACCCAGGTCACCTGATATGACCCCTTTGGACTTTTTGTGGGGTTATTTGAAATCCAAACTTTCTTAAGTAGACCAAGAAATATGATGATATAAAGTCCGCATAAGAATGGAAATACGAAATATTTCACCAGAAATATTACAAGATGTACAATAATTTGTTTCTAGACTTGAGCATTGTTAAGTAGTCAAGATGCCACACAGTTGATGGACACATCTTAGACACATTCACCATTAACGCGGACGTACCTCAGGGCGCAATACTATCACCAACTCTGTTCCTCATCTATATTAATGACCTGCAAACGAATAATTATGTTTACAGTTTTGCAGATGACAGTACCCTTGTCTCCCAATTTAGATTAGAAAAACCTTTACCAGCGACTGAGACTTATCACCGCAGACAGGAGTAGATTACAGCAATTAATCAAGACCTGGAAAAAGTTCAAACTTGGGGCGACAGAAATTTGGTCCAGTTCAATGCAGCAAAGACACAAGCAGCAACGTTTACCAAGAGGGCCAATACGGCGGGCCTTGACATCATTATGGCAGGATCGACCATTCCTTCATCCTCGTCAATCGAACTACTGGGTGTCTCGGTCAACAGTAATATGTCCTGGCATGACCATGTTGCTAACATCGCAAAATCAGCCTCGCAGAAGTTTGGTGCACTATTTCGCAACAAAAAACTGTATACACCGCAGCAGTTGCTCTTGCTCTACAAAGCGCAAATAAGACGGTGCTTAGAATATTGATCACACATCTGGGGTGCCGATGCCGCACCAAAGCACACCCTAAAGCTGCTGGATTTTATTCAGAAGAGAGCTGTGCGTCTCGTCGGCGACCCGGAGTTGACCCGGAATCTGTATAGTCTGGAACGCCGCAGACATGTGGCCGAGATGATCCTCTTTTACAGATACTTTCACGGCAGATGTTCCCAGGATTTGGCCCGCCTCATTCCGCCCCTGGCAACGCCTACCAGACAGTCACGACAGACGGCAAGAGCGCACCAGTTCGTCGTACAACTGGAAACACCTAGAATATCGCTTTACAAGAACTCCTTTGTCTGGCGCACTGCATCACTCTGGAACGCACTTCCAGGACATCTGTTTCCCCCTAATTACAACATACAACTATTCAAGAACCGTGTCAATCCACATCTTCGCACACACACACCGCTCGTCGAGCACCATAGGATCTTCCTTTAGTGTCTGTGCCGCTGCCATAAAAGAAAACTTTCAGCATTTACTGAAATATTTTCTACTATTGAACGGTCGCCATTTTGAAACGTCGCTACATCATCGCACAGAAATCTAGGAACATACTAAGTGAGAAATGAGCTTTTAAAATGCCGATTACGTCATACTTTTGACGGATGTCAATAAAAAACAAATGGATTCTGCCAGAATGTGAGTAACTGAAAAACTAAATTGACGTGTTGGAGCGTTTATCAAAAAACCTAAAGATAACCTAATTATTAGGGGCAGTCCATACTTTCCACACTGTATTATGGAAAGAGTTCACGACTGCATTGAAGGTCACTTTCTTTCACATCTGTTCCTGGTTTGATTTGGTAATCGAGCAAAGATGTTATGACCATTAACCCAGAATCATGTAAACTAGATACAAGTGCTATGATTGTGACATAAAGGCAGATCCTTTCTATTGCGCGAAAGGTATTTGGTCCCATTGGATTTACTTTCCTTGTAACCTTATTGCCGAAGTTGTGTTTACAAGAGCTGTAACAAGCACAAATAACTTGAGACAGACAACGATTTCTGTTTCCCAATTATTTTGCCACCAAACAATTATGTAGTTGATAGCTTGATAATATATCTACGCAGGAAGTCTCATGGGTGTTCAGATTCTACTTTCGGGAAAATATTGAATACTAGTGTGGTGTGCCGTAGACACAGTCGCTGTGGTATCTCCTCCATTACGGCCAGATAGAGTTTGTGACTCAATTTCATTTCAAATCACTGGGTTGTTTTTTCCGGTCCGCTATTTCTTAACCATTGAGAATAGGGCTGGGTGTGCTTGTTCACTTGCACAGTATATAGAGCTGTGCACTTAGAGCTAGCTATATCTCTATCGACATCTAAATTTTTACTAGTTTTTCGTCGTTTTGGTACGAGACCCAGACGACCAGAAATAATATTTAGTGATAATGGGATTAATTTTAGAGGTACTAACAATTCGTTTAATAATTTGGACTGGAAGAAAATTACTCGTGAAATGACAACTTACTTATGGCGGTTTGATCGCCCAAATTTTAATGAGCCGTGGTGTGGTGGTTTCTTGGAACGATTGATTGGCATCATAAAACAATTATTGCAGACAGTTTTAGGAAAAACTTGTCTGAATCTGATCCGAGAGACTTACTACCTCAATTTGCATATTTGATACTGTACATTTATCAATAAGCTCGAGATTACGCTTATAAAGATCTGCGTAAAAATCTTTGACAACATTTAGGATTTCATTGTTGGTTCTTTGCTCCTCATCGTTCGTCTTCATTTATTCCTCTCTTCAGATCTTCTACATCTAGCCGCTCTTATTTTATAAAATTTCCAGGTTCAGCAGTTTTAATTTTGACGATTCCTCATTAGCCGCGCTATCCGAACTAGTTTGGATTGTTAATCAAAGTATATCTACTTAATAATAACTTCGAATAAAAAGAAAACCCGTTTATTCAGATCTCGTACACGTCAACCGATACCAGAAAAATCATATGTCCATCTGACGTCCTCTTCCACCATGTTCCCGTCTTTTCAGCATTCTTCCGGCGGTTTCTTACCAGGCGGCCCCGTTTACATGGGCTATTGTACCTGGTTTCTTAACACGGCCTTTCCTGACTTAACAGAGTGTCCCCATTCACTGTCGTCATCAAGGGAATGCTGAAACGTATACATTCATCTAAGATTTTTTTTATTTTATTTATTTATTATAATTTTTTTTTTTGAACGATGAAATACCAATTAATTAAATAATTATAAGAAAAATCTACGTCGTTCAGGAACTGCCAAACTTGTGAAGGTTCCTAACCTAGGATAAAGAAATAAATGAACTGGGCCCAGTTTATTATTTTCAATTTGAACGAAATGTTGTAAATTACATAAATCATTAACGAACTAAAACTATAATATTTAATAACCATACTCGTCATGTTACCGTACACCCCGGCACACAACATGACGCAAGAGTATGTAGGAAATATAGCTATCTACATGACCACCCTTGTTACCGCCCAATCCATACTTACATCTCGGGCCACAAGAGTTACCGTCAAGGACTATAGCCTTTCATATTTCCAACATACCCTCACTCGGCACAAACCTACAGCTTATTACAGCTAATCCTGATCATTTCGGATCCAGGGTCGCATGTTGTCGATCCCTGCCACCCCGGAGTACCGTTGTTGGGTCCGACTGCTTCCAGGAATGTCCGATATCGCAAATCTATCCTTGCCCAGGAGCTTGGTTACCTGGAAAGGACCCCTCCACTTAGGAAGTAACTTCCGACTGGTGCCAACAGCTGGTGAACTAGTAATTCGTGTCAACACCAGATCCCCTTCTACATATGGATGACTCTAGGTACGTCGTTGATCAAATCGTTGTTTTTGATTCTCCTGGTACTGCGATTGAAAAACCTCAATCTGTTTCCGTATGGCAGTCACATCCGCGACGAATCCATTGTCGATGTAAAATTTTCTCTCTGAACAAAATTTGTAACCCATCAGAGCTTCACTTGGTGAAACTCTGATAGCCTGATTAATTGTTCCGTTTAACCCCAGCTGAATATGTTTCAAATTTTCATCCCACTCTTTATCGTGTTTATTTGCACCCATTGTGGCCAAGGATTCGAGAATGGTTTTATTGTATCTTTCGACCTGCCCATTCCCACGTGGCATAGCCTCCGCATTTAAGTGATGCCTAACACCTAGTTTTATACAAAAATCCCGAAATTGCCCACTCGTAAAAGAGGTTCCCCTATCAGTTATTAATCTATTGGGTACGCCGAAAACTTTAATGAAATCATCGAAGGCTTTTAATGTTTCTTTAGTTGAGGTATTTCTGACAGCATATAGAACAATACATTTAGTAAATGCATCGATCAATACTAAGATGTGGGTTTTCCCTGTCTTACTCTTTATAAAAGGGCCTAAGTGATCAGCATGTACAGTATGAAATGGTTTTGGAATTTTCTTTATAGGATGTAATTGACCAGAAAGTTTTCCCCCAGGATTTTTAAAATAGATGCAAGTTAGACAATTTTTGATATATTTCTTTACAAAACGTCGCATGTTTCTAAACCAATCTTGTTTGCTGCTCAGGTCATATGTTTTTGCCAAAGCAAAATGACCAACATCATCGTGATTCATTCGCAGAAGTTGATACCTTGCTGACTTTGGTGCTACCCACCTCAACCCCAAGGGTGTAATCTTGTATATTATACCCCCTTTTAGTTGATAACAATGAAATGTTTGTTTATTGTTAGTAAAATCAGCCGACTCGAGAATTTTCTTAATTCCTTGAATTTCATTATCTTTTTGTTGAGCCGCTAGTAACCAATCTTTCTCTTTGATAACGGTAGCAAATACTCCCTTAGTGTCACATGATGCCACGTTTCTACTTAACGCGTAATTTGATATTGATATTCATTTAACGCCATTACCCATCTGGCGATTCTAGTATTAAGGACTTGTTTTGTAAAAGTTTGCTTTACGGCTGCACAATCGGTTATTACTTGAAATTGTCGACCCAAAAGGTACTGACGAAAACGTTTTACAGACGCAACTATAGCAAGCGTTTCCAATTCGAAAGAGTGATATTTCTCCTCCTCTCTCGTTGTCTGTCGACTGAAATAAGACACGACCTTTTCACCCTCCGGACATACCTGTACCAGTATACCTGCCAGACCCAACCGAGATGCATCGGTATATAATTTTAACTCCTTTCCTGGGTCATATAAAGCTAGTACCGGTACAGAGACCAGAGCTTCCTTTAGTTTGTCAAACGCTAATTGTTGTTTGTCTGACCACTCCCATTCCGTATCTTTGTGCAACAGACACGAGACAGGTTTTGCTAATAGTGCGTAATTCTTTATGAATTTTCGAAAGTACCCCGTGAGTCCAAGGTATTGCCTCACGTTGTGAACATTTAGCGGAATAGGAAATTTCTCGACGGCCTCAATTTTTAATGAACAAAGACGAATTTGTGAATTGTTTATTTCATAACCTAAATACTGAATTTTCGTCTTGAGAAAAAAACACTTCTTAATATTTAATGTAAACCCATTTTTGCTGAAAACATTCAAAGCCTCACGTAAAATGGTAAGATTTTCTCCGATAGTTTTGCTCGGTATGAGTATATCGTCTAAATATACTAATACCTTGTTGAAACGTAGTTGGCCTAAAGCTGTATTTAACATTCTTTGAAATACCATTGGTGCATTCTTTAGTCCAAAAGGGACTCTTAAATATTCATAGTGACCGTCTTGTGTAACGAATGCACTGAGCGGTACAGATGTAGATGCAAGTGGAATATGATGATACCCTGAGAAAAGATCAAGGCTCGTGAAATATCGAAAACCTGACAATCGTCTTAATTGGTCTTCGATCAATGGTAATGGGTAAATTTCAGGTATTGTGAGTTTACTTAATGCCCTATAGTCTACACATAACCGCTTTTCTCCATTCTTTTTAACTGCTAATAAAACATTACTGGCATATGGAGAATTTGACTCTTGTATTATGCCATTTTTCAAAAGATCAGCCACAATTTCTCTAATGTAAAGGCGTTCAGAATCTGAAAATTGTCGAGGTCTAAAAGCTATTGCTTTACTTGAAGTAAGGGTTATATTCATCTGAACGGATGGGCACCTTCCAATTTCAGCAAGATTTTCAGCCATACAATTGGGAAATTCATCCAAGAGATTTAAAAGGGTTTGAACCGCATGCGAATCTTTAATACCTACATTTAATACTGTCTGTGTAATCGAATTTATATTTATATTTTTTTCGCCTTCCTCAAAACACAAAATATCGCCTTTTCTGATATAACTTAGGTCATATTGTCCAGTGAAATTTTGCCCAATCAAAATATCAACTTCCATAACACATTTATTGATAATATAAAAGTCAACAAATCGTGTGACGCCATCGATACTTATTCTAGCACGTGAACTCAAAGTCGGCTTGATTGTGTGACCAAAAGCTGTAGCCAAAACAACGCCGTTATTAATCGGATGCAACTTCCGTGATGAGTGAGTATTCACTTCCAAAGTCAATAAAGCATTTACATTTGTGGCCATTAATGATAATTTGTTTATAGAATTTGTGATTAGGTTTGTTCCCGATAAAATTAACATTTTCAATCGCAAAATTTCTAGAACCTGATTGTCTTTGTTGACAATCGCGTCGGAAATGTCCCTGTTTCCCACACCTACTACATGCATTTGATTTAAATTTATTTTTCCAATATGGTAACGTGGCGCAAGATTCCGCATTTAGAGTCGGTTGTTTCCTACTAACTCTACTATCTAACGTTTTGAAATGGCTTGCCAAAATTCGACGGAAAATTTAATTTGGTGATCACTAATACCTCCCATAATAAGATTAATTTATCTTCGTTAGTTAAATTTATCTTTAATTTATGAATTAAAGCCAACTTTTCAAAAAAATACTCATAAAGACCTGTTCCAGGTTTTGACACACATGCCATCATTCCCTGCAAAGATTTGTATAAGTCACGTTTGGGTTTGAAATTTTCAAGCAACATATTTTTCGATTCCACCCACGAAAATAATTTGGTAGGTAGCCCTCGGTACCAGATTTCCGCTGGTCCCCGCAATTTCGACAACGCTAGATATGCAGCGGTTTTATCATCTCATTGATAGACAGCTGCAAATTCATCAATGGAATGTAACCACTCATCCACATTCTGCGTTAATCGATTAAATTTAGCTATTACCGTTTGAGACATAGAAACACCTACCCCCGTCTTCTGTTGCGATATTTTTTTCGCTAACTTACTCATGCCTTCAACGATAGCCTCGCTGATTTGTGTTGCTACTGACCCACTAACAGAACTCTGCTCCTCAGTTTCGGTCGATCGGCAATTGTGGCAACCAAATTGGCGGCCCCTGCCATCCCCTTTGTCAGGTCTGGAACGCTTAGGTGCACCCTCGGGAGTAGGAGACAGACGACGTCCACCCCGATCCTTTCGTGAAGCAGACCCACTCTTATGCCTATAAGATGGTGACCGGTCTCGTTTGTCGTTATGTCTTCTGTCAGCTGCAGAATGCCGCCTAGCACCCCCATTTTGGGGCGAATTATGTCGCGATGGACGACGATGCATGACACCATACACACTATCACCGACACGTGAATCTTTTATCCCACTTCTGATGTTAATCAAAGTATACTTAATAATAACTTCGAATAAAAAGAAAACCCGTTTATTCAGATCTCGTACACGTCAACCGATACCAGAAAAATCATATGTCCATCTGACGTCCTGTTCCACCATGTTCCCGTCTTTTCAGCATTCTTCCGGCAACGTTTCTTACCAGGCGGCCCCGTTTAAATCGGCTATTGTACCTGGTTTCTTAACAACTGTTAAAAGTATCAAGTACTAGCAATTTATTTCGAAAAATTATTAGTAGGTATGTATTCAAAGTATCTTTAAAATTTGGGTGTAAGTTTTTATATTCACAGAATATTTTAACACAATAAAGGTTCACTCAATTCTTTCTAATGATATATTGTCTCCATCTGTTTACTCACTTAAGAAAAATAGGAGAATTTGTTTTTTTTTTAAATGGCAAAGTCAACAACTCTTCCAGCTAAAGGTTTTCGAAATTTTGATAAATAAATGGGCGGCTTTGAAGACATTTTATTAAAAATGGTAAATTTGACAGGTGACGCAAAACTAACTGCATAATCAATTTTTATTTATACTGAATAATTAAAAACTATCCCATTTGATCTGAATTTGACAATACAGATAAAGACATCATGCATATTCGTAAAAAAGCGCAAGTTGATATATTTTCACAAATTTGCGATGCTCATTTATTTGTTCTGATAATAAATCCTGGCGGTTCATGAAAACCTTGTATTTAAGTGTGTGTTTTCTCTATTTTTTACAATAGGTTAGGCGCTGTCTAAATATTTGGAACACATATGCTTAAAAGGTGACTTTGGAAGAGAATTAATACCTAATGGAACTATTGTAATTCCATTTTAATATATTATAAAATGATATAGGTAACAGGGTTATCCAACGAGGACTAGACAAGGCGAATTTTTGACTTTCCCTGTACTTTTATGAAAAAAAAACTGAAATAGCCATCTTATGTAATTTTCTCCCGCGAATTCGGCTATGTTCAGCAAAAAATAATTGAACATCAAAGAGGGGTCACTTTGATATTTTTTTAAATGGGATGCCATATTTTTAATGTTCTTATCCGATTTCTCATATAAATTTTGATCTAAAATGATGGATTTTTAATTCAAAAACGCATTTTTTCTTCAGTTTTAAATTCGGAAAATATTCGTCTACCGTACGATTAATACCTGATAGATGGATACCCGTTTCACCTGTTCAACCTTTAACCTGCTTTAAAGCGGCTGTCGGTCAGGCCAAATAATCAACTACTATATTTTTCACGAATTAGTTACAAATAATGAAATATTCTTTAGAAGAACGACTAAGTGTAATAAAATTATAGTACAAAAGTGGAGAGAATGCTCGACAAACACAAAGAACATTTTTTGAGAGTTTCCAGAGACACATTTCAGTAGGTACAATTCTCAGAATTAAGACCCTATTTGAAGAAAGCAAGACATTGAAAGATAAGGCAAGAAGGCTGAAAAGACAGAATAGAAGGAATCGAGCCATTGTTCAATATTTTACTATAAATCCGAAGAGTTCTATTTCGCAAGCGGTACGAGAAGTAAGGTATGGTCCAGGACTCCGAAGAGTAAGCTATGGAATAATTCACAGAACTTTAAAAAAATGTGGTCTAAAACCATATTGCATCCTTCCCGTTCAATACTTAATACAACATCAAAAAGAACTTCGATTTCGATTTGTTGCTTCAATGCTGATGAGAGAGCAAGACGAAGATTATAATTTATATAATAAAATTCTATGGACTGACGAAGCGTCATTTACAACATCGGGGGTATACAATCGGAAAAATACAATATACTGTGCAGCAGTTAACCCTCATAGATATGAAATGATAAAGTTTCAGGGTAGGAGCTCACTTAATGTTTGGTGTGGGATGTTAGAAAATCGAATCATTGAATCACTGTTTTATCGTGGCTCTTTAACAGGCCAAAGATACTCTTCAGTTTCTTCAAAATGATATCGAGGATTTCTTGGAAAGATTGCCATTGCGAGTCTACAACAATATCATTTGGCAGCAGGATGGTGCTCCGCCTCATGCAGTTCGAGAAGTGGTAACATACTTAAATGAGCATTACAATCAGTGGATTGGCCGTAACGGAACAATTCATTGGCCACCAAATAGCCCCGATATCACGCCAATCGATACATTTTTATGGGGTCATTTAAAAAATTTAGTTTATCAACGACCGAACAGAAGTCTCGAGGATATTCAGCAAAAAATTATAAATGAAATTAATAGACTTATCCAGGACCAAAATATTGTAAGAGATTCCTTGGAGAGACTAAAAAGGGGGCATCGGTCGTGTTTTGAAAATAATGGAGGACACATCGAACAAGTATATTTTTTGTAATGAAATGTATTTAATTATTTTTAATTTAAATTAATTATGCGCCACTTTGTAATTTTTTTACTAGCTCAGTCGCCAATTTGTAAGGATAAAGCGAAAATTAATTTAGTTTATTTAAATATGAGATTCTTTGTCACTGAGGGTGTCAGTTGTCTCTTTCACTAACTATATTTTATTATGATATTGTGGGCGCCGGAGCTCCTTGAGACAATGTAAATAAAAAATAAATATTAAGATATCAAGAATTATAAAGATAAGAACATTAAAAATTAATTCGCGTCTTAAAGAACTCGATCGATCCTACAATAAATCATTCAAAATATGTCTAAAAACAATATATATTAATTTAACACCTAATTTACAAGATGATGAGGTTTAAAAAAATATATTAAAATCTATATAACCAGATGTAAATACAACTTATGAAGTTTTGGCTTGGAATAAATTAACTAGCAATGTAAATGAGAATCAATGTAAACGATTAAAAAATTTAATTATAACAAATAGTTGGTCTAAGCAAACGATTTTCTTCTGATAAATATTACTTATCTTCATTCAGTTATCTGTAACCATGCGATAACTTCGTTCAGCTATTTGTAACCATGCGATCGGTTAGGATCTCCACTGGAAACCTAAGCTCACCCGCTATAGGCGTATCCAGGCCTTACAGATAATCCTAGTGGGGACTCCTACTTGTTTGCACGGCAAAGCTGTAGTTGGTGTCTTCGTCTCGAGTTGATCGTTACATGAAAAAAATACAAAGGTCTTAGACCAACTTATACTGCTTATTAACTAATTATTCAGGGAATTATCCTGTGGACCTCAGTTGGACTATCATACAGGAGGTATTAACCGACAATTTGGAAATTTACTGGTTACAGCAGGTATAAACAGAACTTAAATTACAATTTTAAGTTGAGCAAAAATTATAGATAACTATGGTTAAGTAACCATAAATAATTACTGTTACTCAAGATACTTCCTTTCTTTACTTTAAGATATGAAATCCAAAAGAATTTGTAATTAAAATTATGATTAAAATTTAAGATTCAAAAGAAAAATATGAAACTTGTCCAAACAGTGGCTCTCGGCAACTTCCAATAGAAGATAACTATATTTTTATGATAAATAAGAAAATCAAGGTATAACCTCTATAAATGAGTCTTATGACTCCAGATAAGTAATTTCTATTACTTAATCTATAAATATGGCCCTTGGCACATAAACAATAATTGAACGTAAATTACGTCTCAATTAATCAAAGATAAAGATAAGATAATCACTATCTCGTCTTGAGAGAGGAACTTAGATAAACGATAAAGAAAAAAAAACAGGTAAATTTACACACATGTGCATATACCTCTCATATATGTAAATTAATGTCGGTACATCATTGATAAAGCGTGACACGGTAAGTGATAATAATTATATGCTTCGCTTGATGTTACTAATAAACTGAAATATTAATGAAATAAGCCTGAAAAAAAAAACTACGATCAACAATACTACAAAGGAAAAGCCAGCGAAATTCTCAAATTCAATTAACTACCTTTTACAGGAACATATAAAATTCGCTCCGAGAATCTCCCAGGTAATACTGTTCAATTTAAATGAAAATATGTAAAATCATATGTATGACCACTAAACGATGAAATAATTGCGTTCTCTATATATTTGGATTAAACCATTATCAAATTACACGAATTTGACCAATAAGATACGCAATTATCCACCAAAAAAACGGTATTCAAACCTAAAGGTCACCATAAAAAATTAAGATTGTTGAAATCGTCAATCACTCGAAAGTGCAATATAAAAATGCTAAATTCTTGCTTTAGCCAAATATAATTAAGTGAATTGGAATTAATTATTACTTATATATTTGAAAAATGAAAAGATTATTGAAAAATATGCAGGATGAACAAAATATTTTGAGATCAGAAAATTAATCACTTACCGCGTCAAACGCTCTCACCAAGATGACACACCTTCGTTTCAAAATTGTGTACGTTCTACCTATTTCTATTTTCAATGCTCTCATTGGGCAGTTTTAAAACATGTGACAACCGCTATCTGAAACCCGGCGTCAAACTAAGGAAACATTCAACATACGCTAAATGTAGCAATTGTAGATTACATGCTAATTTGACAGGTATTGAACAACGCACTACGTTCTTCAATTACCAACTATACGAGATAAGCCAGTTTCCGAACAGATGGCATTCACTCCAACAAAGAAATCTGTAATTACACGAATTCGCGAATTGTGCATATAAATCTGCGTACCTGTTCTCCTTAAATAGTTAATTGTGCGAAATATATCCATTCACAGATAGGTGTCACTACCGGTCAATATACTGAACATTGAAAACCATTGATAAATAGATAGACTTTAGTGGAGCGGAATAGATTGATATAATTATGATAACTTATATTCCGTTACAATTATTGAGATTAAAGTTATTAAGTTATTAAGTTAGTTTATAGTTTTTCTAATATGTCATACTGTTTTTATACGTAAACAATAATGGATTTGCAAAAAACTACCATTATTTGTAACTAATTCGTGAAAAATATAGTATAGAAATTTGAAAGTTCATTATTTGGTCTGACTGACGGCCGCTTTAAGGCAGGTTAAAGGTTGAACAGGTGAAACGGGTATTCATCTATCAGGTATTAATCGTACGGTAGACGAACATTTTCCGAATTTAAAACTGAAGAAAAAAGGCGTTTTTGAATTAAAAATCCATCATTTTAGATCAAAATTTATATGAGAAATCGGATAAGCACATTATAAATATGGCATCCCATTTAAAAATATATCAAAGTGACCCATAGCACTTTTATTTGGATGTTCAATTGTTTTTTGCTGAATATATCCGAATTCGCGGGAGAAAATTACATAAGATGGTTGTTTTAGTTTTTTTTAAAGTACAGGGAAAGTCAAAAAATCGTCTTGTCTAGTCCTCGTTGGATAACCCTGTAATGATGTCTTTTTAGATATTGGTTAATTACTGTTATTTTTTTCTATTTTTGATGATTATTGTTATAGATATATTTTATCTTAATTTGATGTTAATAGTCCCCATTCATTCGTTTAAATAAAAATATTCATTACCTTAATGCCATATATTTTTAGGTGGTTATGTCCTAGTTGGTGGTGCCATCTGTATGGAACTATTGACCAAACAGGGCTGGTCCAGTGCCTACACAGTAGAAGCAGTCATAATGCAGATATCTGCCACGCTAGTGAAGGGCAAAGCACGAATACAGTTTGGGCCACCGAAAGTGTGTTCGCAAGGGCAATATAGTCTTGCGAGGGCACAACAAAGCTTTAAGAGTCTCGTACAGATTCATGAAAAGAATGGTAGGTGTGAATTCATTTTTTTTCTATAACTTAAAAGCCAATTTATTTCAGCAAATTTGTGGTAAATTATATTTGATCGCATTTGGCATTTTTAAGGCTCAAATAATAAAAAGAACTGAACATCATAATCCAGTTAAATTTATAAGACCTGTATGTTTGTTAAGATTAGACATACTTTTTTTCTAAAATTTGAAATGTTGCAAGCTTATGGAGTATCTTCAGTTTAATAATTAATTTACTGTACAATATCGAATCTACCACCAACTCAGAATTTCGAACATCTAGTATCGTTCGACAGGGATAAGGGAATACCGATCGTAATGAAGTGGGTGCGACGTAGATGCCCATAAAATCGTATGGGCAGTACGGATACTGTTGCTCGGGATAAAGCTTTGCTCGAATACTTAGTGTCAGTGAACGGACAAATACAGGATGGGAACCCAGGTTTGTGAATAGAGTGCGCCAATAGGATATTTACACCACAGTGACGATTCCAAACTTCGAGGAATAGGCTAAAAACGCGAGTAGTAATGGATATACCAACGTCGGACCATCGTATGATAAGGTACAAAGGGAACCACAAGCTACAGGCAAGACCACCATGTCGAAATGCAAGAGCGACGTACTGGGACAAATACAGAAGCAGCCTAGCGAATTATTTGGATTACCCGATATGTTTTACTCTAAATATACCCATCATTAGATAACTTTACCAAGAACAGAGAGGTGGTAAAGTTAATTTTCTCTGGTGGAATGTCACGTTGTTCAACCCGAAAAAGGAGATCAGGTGGGCGGTCCAGGGAGCTTAGGGCGCTATCTGGTGATATGCGAGATTTCGAAGCCAGTGGATGGATTCTACACGCGAGCATACGCGGATGGTAGAGTAATTCTCATTAGAGGTAGGTTCGCCAACGTGGTGTGGGAAACGATGCAGATGGCATGCAACATCATAGAGATAAAGGACAGTCAGTCAATATGACAAGGAATAAATAGAAGAAGGAATATAGGCAGTCTTATGCTACCGTAAATGTACAGACAACCTCTAGATTTCAGGCAGGACGTAACGCACCTTGGGCCAGTCCTAGACGGAAACTCAATTGGAGAGTGCAGATAGCTGGAATTACTCAGAAAATAACGATTATGTGGCAAACGCATAAGATGATCGGCAGTGGTTAGGCCAAGGATGATTTACGGATCCGTGGAATAAACTGAACCAAAAAGCACTAGCAAAACCTAAAGTCTCTAGGAATTACCGGTGCAATGAGCGCTATATTTTGCAGCTCTGGACACTGTTGGGACTATCACTACATAAGCGGAGACGTCATGGCGGCATACCTACGCGTAAGGGATGCTGGAACTTGCTAGTGCAAGCGGTAGGTCACGTAAGAGTAAAGGTCATTACCTTGATACATCACCGGGCGAGGGAACCTTTCTGTTTGCCATCAGGGTGTCTTTGGCCAAAGACCACCTAAGGATCAATAGGAGGTTTAGCCTAAGAAACCCGTCAAGAGATCAGTGATTAGGGGACGGCATAGCATTCTTCGCTAACTCACATGTATGGTGCACCGACGGCTCCAGAATAGCGGGCGCTAACCTTTCGGGGAGTGTATTAAAGGGTTTCTGAAGTCTACTACTCTGAAGTCTGGAGTAGATAATTCATGTTCATCCAAGCAGACGCTTACGCTATTCTAATGGTAGCGTGCAGCGAGGAAATGCCGATGTCGGGCAAGTAATAAAAATTTGTTTAAATGGTCAAATGATGTTAAAGGCAGTGTGCGCATTTTGATGGTTGAGGAGTGCGCGGACGCCCTGGATTGGATCGCGAAGAGCAATGTTGTTTTGGTCTTTTGGGCAACAAACAGGCGCACGAACTCGTACATCAGAGAGCTGGGAAAGCCATTGGGGGGTCGGAACAGCATTCTGGGCTTTGCTAGAAAGCAAGTTACCATGGTACTAGACAATTTGAACAAGGAATAATTCAGAAAGGAGTTGAGTGCCACCCAGAGGATGTTGCCAGAATGATGTTAGATCAGACCCCTTCAAATAAGCATGGCTGCTGGATAAGGGAAGAAAGGCATTCAGCGTACTCTGGCACAAAGAGAAGCTTATGGACGCCTCAGATATATTTTTGACACTGCCAGCATTGCAAGGAACCAATTGTAGGAGCTCAACTGGGTCAAAATCTTGGGATTCATTAAAAGCTCCGGAAGGTTTTAAGAGCAAGAGGGATCCACCTCCGTCTCAGGGTGGATATGGGCTAAGGAAAAGGGCCGTCGAAGTCTTATTCGCTTGGGTAAAGGCCACCTCCAGACTAATACTACTTAATATGAGATGTAGTTACTGATAATGTGTTTTAAAAGTGGAGTTTTTAATGTTTAATTGTCTAACTTTCTCGAAAATAATGTGTTTTAACATCAGGCATTTTTGCTATATTTTAAGCTGTTTATCTCCATTGCTTCTACTGAGATTTTTTTGAGAAATTGACGCTTATAGTGTGAACTCTGTAATATTTCATGCATTGAAGTAAAGGACCTACTGTGTGAAAGTCGTATTTTACAGTAGCTCCGCTGTTGTATTTTCGGTAGTTAAAGTAGTCAAACTGTGGTGTGTTTTATACCATTGTGTGGGGAAATTGTCATAGTAAAGAAGTGAAAAAGGAAATAAGCATTAGCCCAAACTATGTACTAAAGAAGAAATTCCACACTCGCATCGGTATCACTATTTTATCAGTCCGGGATCCTCTTAGAAATTCCAAGTTGCCGTTGGTTTTATCATCTATCGGACAATTGTTTTTTACAACTGATCCATATAGAATTTTAGCAACTAGCCCGTTATATTAGCGTTGGAAAACTTCTCTTGTTCTCTTGCTGCTTATCTTTATATAAGTTTTTATGTATTGATGGTATAGTTTCACACCGACTTTTTTATTTATTAATATTATGGTAATCTATCTAATTGGGTTTTAAATTATTTTGGTACTTTCACACCACTGAAGTTACATCTGGGATTTATTTATTCATTTACTCATACATAACATTACAGGATACAATATTCTAAATGGTATGTTGAATCCTTATGAATAGGATTTTTAAATAATTATACATTTTTTTATCGTTGAAATACCTGGACTAAAGCTATTCACTTCTGAAAAATGTGGTATAGTAATGGTCGTGCAATCTGTTTACAAAAGCATTTTCTCCATAGTTATTTCGATGCATGTTGGAAAAATAGTCTGTTTGGTCCGCTTGGTAGGAATAAGAAACTATATTCTTCTAGTAAAGCTTGATCCGTTAATTAATAATGTAGGAAAATTAGTACTTTTTTACTGCGATGATCTCGGTAAGTAATTTGGTGTTCGATAGTATTGTTAATTTCTATAACTAGGCAGAACCAGAATACCAGATTGCGTGAATCTAGTGTTAGGCAGCTTAGTCTCTTGTATATCCCAATCAGACTCACCGTTGATACCTGTTGTCTTATATCACCCTGCTTTACTTATAAAGACAAACAAAGCCAATTCAAACTAAAATAATTTTTTTCTACGATCATGCTGAGAGCTACTTTTCAATACGATTTTTCGTTATGAAAGTTGTACTTAACAGCACATTATGCCGATGCGAAAGGTTACTTTTCCGTATAGTAGGCACATTATTTCTTACAATTACCAGTAAATATTTCAATATCGTTGCCTCTATGACAAGTGTTGGTTATCCAGGGTGACATTTTTGTGTCCAAAAATGAATGAAAAATCAGATGCTGATGTTACAAAATATATATTAAAGGCTGCCAATGCAGCAGGTAATCAATTCGTTTCTGAGAAATCAAGAAAACTTCATGAAAAGAACGTTTGAACCGTGGTGCAAGAAAAAGAATACCTTTCCATATTCATTTCTCAGATTCGCAGGAAAGATTTTCTTCTAGATCTCTTTTGTCAGAATTGTATTGTAAATATTACAGTATATTTGTAGTCGGAAATATGGTGAAATCATTAACAAAAAAATGCTATTATATTACTAACTTGTAATTGTGATTTGATAAATATAATAATCTTTTACATTTCAAGTCACCAGCGTTATGCAATAAGCAGAAAAATCTTTTAAATATTAGTTGTTACATACCTTGAGTATTGTTATCAATAACTAATTAAAAACGTTAATATATTTTGGAAATAGCCAGTTGAATACAAACTATCAAAATATTTACTTGGTGAAAATAATAAGTAACGCTAATAAAAAAATCATAACGTAAGTTCGACAGGACCCTGCAAACAATTCAAAAGATATCAATTGGTTTTTCATTCAAATTCAACCTGTGTGTGGCGAGTCCGCCAATCGTTACCAAGCAACGAAGCAAAACCCTACGATTCCATTGTAGCGCTCGCTGAACACGCACATCAAAGCTGCCGTGGTTGAGTGGTTCTTCTTATCGTATAGTTAATGTTGGGTGATCAGGTATCTTGCTTTCAGAAGTGATGTCTTTCCTCCTAGAGTTCAAACAGCTTGACATGCTTCAGCGATTTGATATCCCATCTCTAGAAGATCGCAGAAATTACCTCTCAATACAATTTCTCTATACATTGTGTCGGTCCTGCATCGATTGTCCCGACCTGTTATCCCAGGTATATTTCCATGTTCCTTCTCGGACGTTCAGGGCATCTCCAACATTCCACTTACAAACCCCCTCTACCAATTTTCTGGCTAGAACGCCAGTAACGCCACTCTTTCTTAAAACGCCACTCTTTCGAGCTATGACCCTCTGTAACACAACCTGTCGACATGGATGTGAGCGTTCTGACACCGGCTAAATTTGCACTGGATTTGAGGGGCAGATTATTTCATTAATTTTCATTATTTCATTAATTGTAACTTTTATTATTGTTTGTTTATTTTTACTAACGTTGTTATTATTTTTGATATTGCCCATGGTTGTGAGGGAAGGGTGGGTTTCAGTTTATTTTTTCTTTCCTTCATTGTATTTTGGACGGCTAATTTTGTTATTACTTTTTTTTATATCATAGTTATATAACATAGTTAGTTCACATTAATTAGTAGTATGTCAGATCGTCTTGTAAATGGATGTAATCTGTTACACAATAAAGAGTATTAATATTATTATTATTATTATTATTATTATTATTATTATTATTATTATATATTAAATAATATTACATAATTCTTCATATATGATATTTTAATGGACTGATTCTCAAACGAGTTAAATATGTTTCAATAACGATGTAATTATTTTTTTTAGGTTGGTTTACTCCTCCAAAGGAAGACGGATAAGTTACACATTATTTTCGTGCCAATTTCCTTTCTCCCTTTATTCTTATCTGAGTTTATTATTTAATTTATATTAATCCGAAATTCATTTAAATTTCTGTGTTGGTGCCTGTAGAACAGACGAGGTCAGCTCCTAAATACATTATTTAAAACTTTATTTTCAGCTATAGTTTGATTAATTTATGGCAAACTTCCAACATCTTACATACAAAAGGCTTTCTCTTTTTGTTTCGCGACAGATACAAAAGTTTTACAAAGTAGGTAAGAAAAATTGGTCTCATTTGTTATGTGTTGGAAGTTTAGTTATATTAATATCGATCCTAAATGGTATAGTATGTTAAAAAATCATGTGCCGTTAATATTTTCATGGTCAAGGTTTAATGATAAAGTAAGATCTTTACATGTCGATTCAGAAATATGTGGGATTGCCGTTCGCTTGGAATCGCCGATCATCTTTAACGGAGATTTTTACTACGGTGCCATATCGGATATATTTAATATAATCAATAAAATAATATACTTGTTATAAATCGTTGATCGATTTTATATTAAGAACTTTATCGCATTTCGAAGAACTCCAATTTTTTAAAACTTCGTTTTTAAATCATTTTATTAACATGGTAGGGAAAAATCTCTATTATTGAGGGCGTCTCACAGTGCCGAAATAAATGAACACAAAAATATCACCAATCTAGAAATTAAAACATTCATCTACTTTCATTATTAGGTTTTAAGATCGATTAATGGAATATATTATATAAGCATTGAATTGTAATTATTAGCGTCTAACTCGATCGATTGTTCAGTTTTGCAAATTCAGAAAATATCTTTCAAGTAGTATTCAATGTTTGTTCAATATTTTTAAAATAATTATCTATTGGGCCTGACTTTCTAATTTTCCATTCCAATATCAGTGCGATAAAACCTTAGTTTAAAAAGTAATTAATATATGGTAATGAAATAAAACGACATTTCCATTAGCAATAATTGCAGAGAAAATGCTCTTTTATTATCTTATTTAATAATTGAAAAGCATTACGTCAAGGTGCCAATTTTGTTTGAAAATTCACCCAGAAAACAATTCACTTATTGCAATGAATGGATTGAATGATATGATTTGATGTAAATTTTGGTTTTCTTTTATATATTGGAGATTAGTCGATTTAAGCGATCAATTGGTACTTATTGTTCATAAAAGGCATTCGCTTCTCGTGTCGTCGAGTGCGCATGGTTGCACTTTTTATGGAAACGTCCTTTGAACGCCGTTATTTTGAGATTTCGATAACCGGGATTTGCAATACCTTTAAGCATTTTGCTTGTGGTTTTGTTATATATATCAAATTACAATGATACGCCATTTTACCTTTTTTAGCTATCAGCCTGTCAAGTAACTAAATTAGCTTTTAAATGCAAACTGTGCAGGCTCAAAAACAGGGAATTTAATATACAATGGTTAGGAAAGTTTTGCCTTAATGTTTAACTAATTTATTAAATTCTATTCTGTGCTCTTTGAAAACTGATATAAACCTATAGGTACTTTTCTACTTATCATTTGGCTGTGTTCATGGCTTTCACCTATTTGCAGCGAAATGTTATCCGAATGGCCATGATATTTTCCAAACCAATTCTTGCCCGAATTTTACCGTTTAGCGTTATTCAGAAATACTGCTAAAGGTAAGCTCGCATTTGGTGGTCCATCGTATGGGATGAATGAAATTTATTAGTTCATGCAATTAGTATGCTCTATCTCATTCAAAATAATGTAAATAATAACTTCCATTCGACCAAGCGACCGCTAATCTTAAAAATATAATTTGAACATTTGGCTGATGTGCTCTATTTTTATTCGTTTATAGTATACCTGGGCCATTTTTGTGTTCGAGGGACATTCTATTCTATTTGCCCAACTTTAATATATATTTTTTGTCAAATACTACTGAATTGTCCTGAAATATTTCTTCTCAAATGTATTAGGAATTGAATTTATGTAGTTAAATTAAATTCTTCTCTCTTCCATTCAGTTGAGCTTAGACCACTATATCATCTATCTACTCAAATTCAAGTGCTTTCTATGCTAAAACAAGCAAAGGAGACAATGTTGGGGTTTGGAACTTTCGGCAAAATGCACTAAAACGGAGTTTTATCCACAATACCGAAACAGAATT
The DNA here is from genome assembly GCA_016904865.1 of Pissodes strobi. NCBI lineage: Eukaryota > Metazoa > Arthropoda > Insecta > Coleoptera > Curculionidae > Pissodes > Pissodes strobi. Next base: position 27,799 of record MU184770.1, read on the forward strand.
ATTGCACTCGACGCGCGTTTCGCTAACCATGTTAGCATCACCAGGAGATGATTAAAACTGAATTTTAATCATCTCCTGATGATGGTTAGCGAAACGGGCGTCGAGTGCAATAATTCTGTTTCGGTATTGTGGATAAAACTCCGTTTTAGTTAAAGCAAAGGAGAGCTACTATAAACGGAACTGGTTGGAGGGCTCTTCCATCGCTGAATTTAAGTCTAAATTTATATTGTTTGTCTGACTGTTGGAATATGACCTTCCTGCATCTTCATATTGTGCATGTCCCTTCGTTCTTCCTGAAGGAAATAGCAAACAATTGTTTATGTGCTATGCCATCATACCGTGGAGAAATGGACAATTTTCTTTTATTTGTACTACTTGCTATTTTATTATAACTTTCTCTTATCAAATCTTCCTGTTTCCATGTAACGCTTCGATCTTTTACTATTATACATTCTGAAATCACTTTTGCCTTGAGGTGTGGAATTCTTTAGAAAGGAGATTCGGGTTTAAACCCCATTTCCTTTCTTTACCTAACTTGCCTTTTCTATTTTTCTTTTAACGGCTATTTTGTGGAATTTTTCTACAAGCTTTAAAAAGAATACATTTTCAGAGGCCCTGTGTACATTAATCTGCGTCTCTCTCTGATATTCCAAACATTCGTTACTTGTGGCTAAATGTGTTCGTTCCATCACAATGGTAGGGGAGAGGGGGGGTAAAATGATCCCCCTAAGGAGAAAATACCTTTACCCACTGGTTGGGGGTAAAATGATCCCTTTTGCAATGAACAACTGTGATACCCTGGCATTATAAAATCAAGATAACAAAAGGGAATGTCATATGTTTTTAGAACCTAATCTTCCTCTGAACTCTGGCTAATACTATGGGAACATCAGAGCAATATTCACAAATGAATTCATCTTCGTCTTCATCTAGTCCCGCACACAATTCATGCGCCCATTTAAAACACTTGTTGCATCGAATCCATCCGTCAAGTTGGGTTAGACGTCTGTCGATAAATCAGCTACGTTACATGAACTGGCTCTTGGAACAATATCTTCATTCATTAAGGTCACTTGGTGTTTGGTCAGTTACTTCAGCTGCTAAGAAGTCGACATCTGAAAAAGTTCTGGGTCGAATGGAAATATTCCAGTTTTGCGAAACTCGTTTATTCCAATTGTTGATATACAAGCCTTTAAGTACCCCTCGCAAATTATTTGGCTTATTTGAAACACTCGCCTTTCTGCCAGGATGATGGTTCAACCATTTTTTCTAGTGCCTGGTCTAAATAAACACTAAGTGGGCCCATAATAGCAACGTCCAAAGGCTGAAGCTTGTGTGTGCAGTGAGGAGGTAGGCACAGGATGGTTACAAAAATTTTTCTAGCGCTTAGGATAACATCGTGATTTCTTGTGTGCGATAATAGTCCGTCTAATATGAGCAACGCAAGCTCATCAATACTTGGCTTGACAAAAGATAGAAAATGAGCGAACCATTGCTTAAAAACTTCTGTACGCATTCAACCACTTTCGTTACACGCAAAAATAGTACCCGGAGGAGCTCCGTCTGTCAGTTCTGCCTTCATTCGTTTTCTACTGAAAATGAGCATTGGGGGGACAAAACTTCCTGCAGCTGATACACAAACTCCAGCTGTTGATGTTCTTGAATTTAGCCAATATTCATGAATTTAGCCCAGGAACAGTGAAAATGGAAGTCTCGTCTACATTGAAAATTCGATGAGGGGCATAATTATTTTTTGTGTAAATCTCTCTCAAAAGATTGAAAAACTTTGTCACGACAGGTTTGTTAAAAGCTCGTGCCCTTGCAACTGAGGTTGATTCAGGACACCTTAGGGAAATCTCTGGATGTCTTCTTCTAAAACTGTTCAACCAATCTTTACCAGCAGCTTTTTCGATATAGGAAAATTTGTGTGGAAGTTTGTTCCTCTCAGCAAGTTGATACGCTAATTGTCGCAAATCACGAGTGGACAACCCATACATTCTACTTTCAAAGTCAAGGATATGTCTTATTAGCTCTTCTTCTTGTTCTGGCGAAAACACGGGGTGGCAGCTTCCAAGCGCCTTTTTTTTCTAGCTTTGCTACCTTATTTATATCCAATACACGCCGCTTGAGCGACATTCTTGGCACCTTGAAAACGCGCGCAGCCGTCTTCACAGGCATTCCTCGACGAACTTCTTCTATGGCATTTTTCATATGCGCAGGATTCCAATTTTGTCGGTCGGTTGTTCGCTTATATGTAATGCATTCTGTAAGGAATAAAGACGGTTTTAAAAATCAAAAATACTATTATCTCAAATTGTTTAAGTGGGGCCATTTTACCCCGCCTCCGGACGATTGTTTTACCCCAAAGAGACATGCATCACATTTAGTTAATTATAAATTTAGCTGCAAATGTTAACTGAAAACAAACACCACAGATCGACTCACTAACACTTCCTCAACAAAACATGCTAAGAAAAAAATCGGTCATTCGTCGTTTGGAAAAAATACACAGCAAACTCGATGCCTTACCTTAAATCATGAACGTAAAAACACAAGTTCACTCGACACTTGTCTGATTGCAACTGAATCGTGTTTCGGACGGTTGCCTAACAACAACCGCACTTTAGACTCTAGCGACAGCAGCGGACCTTTCCATCCGGTCGTCCCTTCCTGCCTCCCTTCCTTCCTTCCTTACGTTGACTTCCATGTGTTCGTGATGCAACCGGTTGTTTGTAACGCCGCAGATGGTTTAGGGGTCTGCATTCATTTCGGCGACCCGGGTTCAAACCCCGTCGGTTTTTTTTATTTTCTTAAGGATATATATTATATCTAAACAGTTTTTCTTGATTTTGGGTATGTCTTGGGTTAGTTTTGGTGGGCACTTGGTTAGTTTCTTTTTCTTGAGCCCCCGTAGCGAGCGAAGCGAGCGGAGGGCCATGCGAATACTTTGTCAGCACTTTCTACGATATATTTTGCTTTATCTAACTAAAAACCAGTATATATTTAACAAAAGCCGTATTATAGTTGATATACAGCAGCTTGCATGTGTTTCCGCGAATACATTCCACTGCATTCAATAGTAAGGAAGGAAGGGTGGCAGGGAGGGAGGGGCGGATGGAAGGAGATAGGCTGCTGTCTCTAGACTCTACAACCGCACCGTCTAGTACACTGTTGCCAATATTACATTTATTTTGCACCAAAGGCGAATTTGCAAATCGGAGGATCATTTCAACCCGAAGGGATCATTTTGCCCCCCTCTCCCCTAACAACAGTAAACGTTTTCTTGTTTGCATTCATTTTTGTCATGCTCTAACTTTCCACATTTAGAACAGGTGTTCAAAGTTTAAACAATCAAAACATTGTATTTTTGGTGAGACATAAATGGTAATGGTTGGTAATGTTTTCCCCTTAAAGGTAAGTACTACAGTCCCTGTTGGGACAAATTCTACGTTATCTGGTAAATTTCCTTCTTCATTTTGAATTTTTGCAACTTTTTTTGGATAATCTTGTTGCTATACGTTTATAAGGGCTTTTGATTTGTTCGACAATTTCTTCTGTTGAGTGGGATAACCCAACGTCTCTAATGATACCTCTACAAGATATATCATCCTCACTGGAACATACTTTTAGTCCTACTAATACAGTGTTATTGTTAATAAAAGTATTAGCATCACTGTAAAGGCCAAAATTTACACCAAATTGATCAATGTCTCATCGCTATTTTCCCTACTAACCATATTATCTGATGCATTACTATTAACGATATTTTCGATGTGATCCGATGTAGTTGTCGAAGGCTTACAGTCTTCCGATTTCAACCGTGGTACTGTTCTATTTATTTATTTATTTATTTACAGTACTCAACAGAATACATTCCAATTACAAAGTACTTTTAAAAAAGAAAACATTAGTCTAAAATTTACATATTAGCAAGGTTAATTGGTACTGTTACAGATTTGCAAATAAGGCGTTTATATACGCCCTTAATGTTATTGTGTAAGTATCGCAGTCTGGTAGTTTGCCATTATATAACTTACACATTCTATAAGCTGGATATTGAAGAAAACAATTAGTATGAGCGACCTCACTTAAATAAAATGTATCAACATGTCTTGTATTACATGTTGGTACATTTAAATTCAATAATTCAAGAAATTCACTATTATCGATACCACCTCTTCCGGTTTTCCACAAATATAGCAAGTCTTATATTTATTCAACAGTCTATCTCGAGATATAAAGAAATCGTAGGTCCCGGTTTCCTTATAATACATGTAACGAAGAGCCTTTGTTTGAATTTTTTTCACGCTTTACTTATTACACTGATAGTTAGAATAGTTTCTAAGTGGGTAATTTTGCAACTATCGTTTTAACGGCACGTTCAAAATTGATCAATTGAATTAGTGCGGTAAGTACCACTTGACTGCTTAAAAAGGGTTTGTGTTAATTGCTCCTTCCTCTTAATAGAATGTTAAAAAAATCTTGGGTCAACAAGTAATGCTCTTACTAAATGGAGAATTTTTGTTTTAGGCACTTAATTAATTGTATATTTTTTCTAAGTCTTAGGAACTTCATGATTATTTTTTGTTAGATCTGAGAAGTTTGCATTTTAATAAAATAGATAAATAATTGGTTGCTAAATAACGATGTCGTGCAATTGAGATATAGTTGTGTTATCACTTTGTTTTCAATCCAATCGTGTTTCATTTAGGATAAATAAATACTTGAGTGGGAGTACCACTTAAGGGCAAGAATATTTTAACCCACAGTTAACTCTTTATTCACTTGCAAGATAATTTATAATTGTCTGTAATAGTCGGCGGCTAGTGTTTCAACTGTAGGTAATAATGTTCGCCTTTACAATATGTGATGTATCATTTATTTTTTATTTCCTATTATCACTACTTATTTTCAAGGCCGTGTAAATGGGCTGGAAAGAGGGTTAAAGATCTCTGTTGAAACGCCCACGTTTCTACATCTACATGTAAGTTTTACAAAACTAGTAATTATCTCTGCCTTTTGAAGCATTTTTAAATGTTATTACTATTTTCACAACATTTATAGCTAAGGAAGCAGAAGTCCGATCGCATAATAAATAATTTCCAAAGATCCTATGTATGTTAAATAAGTGATTATTGAAATTTAATTCTACCTTGATAGGCATATAAAAAGCAGAAAAATATTGCCTTGAATAAAGTGTTAAATTAGACTTTAAAGTATTATGTGTTTGAATTTAATTAAAGATGTGTTTTACACTCTTACACTCTTCTAAGTCACTCAAGCCGATTTGTCGTCTTATCTGGATGTAAAATTGAACTTCCAGATAAAATTTACGGCCCATAATTGATATACGAAAGGATATTTTTTAAGGAATCTTTAAAAAATTCCTAAATCTTATGTAAAGGCTATTTCACTTTGTGTTTTGGTTGATGGGTGTTGTGTTTAGAACCGCTGGTATATACAATAATTTTTTGTTGAAGTTCGTTACTTTACATTATTTTAATTCTTTGGCTCAGGGACAAATTTTAAACACATTTTGTCGTATATTACTATACCTTCTTTCTCTAGATGGATGGTGAACTAGCGACGTGTTTTACAAACAAGCCGACATGAATAATTTTTAGCATTTATGTCTTTTTGAGACGAAGCGGTATTGGATTAGACTTAACAATACACTCGTGTATGTGTCGGCAACCATCAAGGTTCAGTCGCGGGTAGTAGCAGAATTTGGTAGAGAGGAAGGGCTTGGATCAAAACAATACGTATCGTACAACAAATATTCTAATAATTTAGTTTCTACTAATAATTTATAAAAAATGCTCTAGAACACAAATTAATTACTATTGTCTCCAAACTCTTATCGATTAGCAACTTGCTTCAGCTGTGACACTTGGCCATTATTCTAAGCAGGTACATTATTGTTATCTTTTAATTTAATTTTAAGATGGAAATTTATGAGGCATTTTTGGTTAAAATAATAGATTTTTGATGGTCCGTCTGTAATAATTTCTGAAAATTTTATTGTTTCCACACCGACTTGGACAAATTCACATTTGTAATAAATTGAAGGTGGTTGGTTACATAGAAGGCAGGACATACCTCTTTAGCGGGTGAAAATTGACATTTAACCAATTAGCTGGCACCTTTCTTTTTTATGTTTGTATTAACGTATGCTCTAATCGGAGATTGATAAGTTCTCACTAATATTTGAAAAAATGTTATGCTGGTCTATGTTCACAAAATAAATGAAATACTGTATAATGTAAGTTTGTTGTCTATCCGAGTGACAATTAAAGACAATAGAAACACTTTCACAAATTTCTGTGGTGCCGTACCAATTACAAGAAAGAAGAACTTAACATATATTTTATGTAGAAATCTCAGTCAACTAATTACACTTAGGTGCAAAGTAAACAAAATTACTCAGTTTCACCGAATCCGAAAACTGACAAACGAAAATATCATTTTCCAATGTGCTTTACAGTCTGCATGTCTATCCACGGAAAGTCTGTCACGTGATGGAAGATTAATCATAATCGAATTTAAAAATTAAGATGGGAATCTGCAATATTATATCCTCTAGCTTCGTAAGCTAAAGCTTAAAAATATTCTTATCAGACAAAATGTTTTTAGGGGGAGATTCAAATAATACACAATGAGTTCTATTAACTTTTTCGTCCCCGATTTCTATTCCATGTAACTGGACATTTAAAAAAAATTGACATGGCACGTTATAATATTCTACACTGAGTAGAAAAAAATAGTTTTTTTATTGTTTTGTTGAAAAATTATTATTGGGACAAGTTATCCTACCTTTCAATATGTCCCAATAGGTAAATGAAACACCTAGTTCATAACAAATGCTTATATATATTTTTTTATATATGATATGGAGTGAAGCATTCAATGCAAAGGGGTATTTGTCAAAGTTGGCACACTACAGGGTTCGTTTTTCTGTTTTAGCTTCTGAGCACCTCTTGCAGCGTTGTCGAAAGTGTTCGCCTGTAGGTAAATGGTCACCAGCATTTAGCATATGTCTTGTCCTTTTCGGTGATCTTTCACAAGATCTTGTTTTAGATTTAGTTTTTGTATTTTCCTTCCTGTGATAATTAGATCTTGGCCTAATTGCACTAGAAAGTTCATAAATGAATTTGGTTTTGCTCATTATAAATTATTCAACTATTTGCCGAGGCTACCATTACCAATCTGAAAAACACTTTTTCCACCACTTTTCGATCACAATCATAAAGACCTGACAACTGATCAGCTAAGCACATCTTTCATGCAAGTATTGTAGAATGCAATAGCATCTGGATACTTTACATGTACTATTACACCATCATTTCCCTTACGTTTTACTGTAGTTACACTGATAGAGTGTGACAATCCTTTCTCAAAAAGACTTCCTTCGTGTCTTGCCATTTTCTATAAATTGTTCCCGATTCATTACATGCTTTCATCGATGCTTTGTCTGATCGGTATTTCTGGAAAGTGAATCTTAGGAATTTCACTAAAGGATCTGCGTAATAGGTTTTTCAAGCATCGCATCGGTTAGTTTTTCAGGGTTATTAAATTTAATTTTGAAAGGATTAGGGTGCACCTGTTCCTTGAAATTGTGTTTTTACATTGTTTCCTAGAGAAGGATGTGATGACCAGTAAGAAGAAATCGAAAGTAAGCTCATTATGAATGTTGCTCCGAGTACTATCATTATCCCTTCAACATCGATAGGTGCAAAAGTTGCACTTTTTTCTTTTCGTTACGTAGGGTCGCTAGTATTTCATTGGTGCACTCAGTTATAAGCATAAATAAACTGAGAGGAAATGGTTTTTATAAAAATTTCTAAGGTGCCTTTGAATGCTGAGTTTGAAAGTTAATAACAGGAGCATTTCATGTGGTATCAGACATTTTTGGGTTATATTTCTCCAAATTCCGTTAGGTTCCAGTGCTTCTTTTCGTTGTTTGCATTTTTTTCTTACCTGCTTCTTGATGAACTTTTTCGTTATCTCTCTGTTATATATTGTTCGTCGTTAGGCTGAGAATTAACTTCACCTTCAGGATTAGCGGCGGAGAGCGTCCTCGCTGCACTCTTCCCGTTGACTTTGGTCGCATTCGGATATAATCGGGCGCATGCATTCGCGCCATGTCTTCGCGATGCAATGAGTTTGTAGCAAGAGCCCTCGTGGTCGAGGGGTCTAGATGGTTAGGTTTCAATTCGGCGGCCCGGGTTCAAATCCCGTTCCTTTTTTTTAAAGGTTATGTTTCTAAACATTTTTTTTCTTGATTTTGGGTATGTCTTGGGTTAGCACTTGGTTAGTTTCCTTTTGTTGAGCCCCGGAGCGAGCGAAGCGAGCGGAGGTTATGCGTCAAGTGAAAAATTAGTCAACTGACGTCGCGGCCTGGGTGCAGGGAGACCATGAAGCCCTGCTACTCCTAGACTCTAGTATCTTCAGGCATGTTAGCATTGCCTTCATTAGTGTCAGATTCGGAATCAGACGGATACGATCATTATCGAAATCATGGAAACTTACTTCGTAATCGCTATCTGCAGAATCCTCACTTGATTCGTATGGATCTGAAAACTCAGCATTGCTATCCTCTGAGAACAAATGATTGGCCAAACCAAGCAGTCCATTTTAAGTTAGCCACCCTTTCATGATAAAAAAAAGGGCAAATGTGATATATACTTCCATCTAAAAAATACCACTGGGAGAATGAATCCCAAACATAAAGCATCAGGCTGTTTTTTTTTATAAAACAACATTTTGGCAACATTTATTATCTATGTCACACTGCATCAAATTGTCAACGAAAAGAAGAAAAAGCTATCGCAAAATATTTCACTTGTTTACTCGACCTCATGTGACGACCAAATACCGCGTACTATAATTGTGCTATGTTACCAATTTTTGGGGAAAATATAGGATATGTTCATGAACTACCAATCCTTTACTTTAACATGTTAAGATGGGACAATATTATATAATTTTTTAAAATATGTTGAGATGTATTGTCCCCTGGGCGGCGAAAGGGTTATTGATGTTTTACAGATAAGCTTCTAGATAACCCAGATTTGAAGCATATTGTTACAATTTATTAGATCAACAAATTTATACTTTTGAAATGATCGCTCTTGTATATTAGAAACTTTTTTGCAGGATGGTCTTGTACCTTGCCATCACTTTATTCCGTATTATGTTATCGGATCTCTGCTGCACCTGCTAGCTAATTTGTTGTATTTTGCTGCTGACATGTTATACCTACTGTATATTGTTAAGAATTTTGACTAGTGTAGAAATAAACACTTAATTTTGGAAAGTCGCTAGCAGAAGTTTGGCATCTTTTCGCAAAGGAACAAATAATGATAAACCTGTTTTGATAAATACATGGATATAATTAAATTTTAAATTATTTTCTCAGATAATTTTCGTTTTTTCATCGCCCACTGTAAACTTAAGGACTGGAAACCATCGCAGTATTGCAAGTGATAATTTCATCAGATAATTAAATGTTTTATAGGCTGGAGATATCCTTAATCACATATAAAAATATATATGGAATTCTTTATAGAATAATATAAAAGCGAATGGAATGAGGTTTTATGGATCTATCTAACAAGCGTTTTGTAGATGTATCCTTTCTAAATGCATGTAAGTTTGTTGCATGCATTCGTCTAATGAATATACCTTTTTTGTTAATTAGTATATGGGGAGGCAACATAAATAAATTTGTAAAAGGCGTTTCAGTGAAAGTTCATATTTTTTTTTGTATTCGATATTAGATTGGTACTATGAGGTAGAGTTCAGGTATGTTTAACGGAAAAGTGGCATACAGTTTCCGATAGGGACATTTATGATTTCAATATACTTAGTACAAGTCCTGTAATATTGATATATAGAATATAGTTTGACCTTTTTTCGATAAAGTACGATTTAGTTAGTCAAAGAAGATCCAGAATATTTTTCTGATAATATCAAATATACTTAGCGCCACATTAAGACAATTTGCCGCTAGAAACTGGATGATTTTGCCTCCTACTTGCAGGAATTTACATCTAAAAAAGTTTTGGTTATTCAGTAATAAATACATTTAAATTCCTTAAAAATAAACTCCAAATAATCCATATTTTCAGACATAAAATACTTACCAAGGACCCTTAAAACACATAACCGAAAATGCTACCTAATGCCCGGTTTCTCCACAGTTAGTTAATTTGAGTGATATCTTAACAGTCGAATAACATTGACCGGAAATTTTAACCGATATATGGTACATTCGGTATTTTCTTTCATTTTTATCAGATGGTTAGCAAACCATAGATTTAATAGGAGTACATATGGCAACCTCTGGATTAATGCAGGCTATATTTTTGATCCTCGTCCGTCATTAAAAATCTATACTTGTTAAAGAAAGATATATATTCGTATAAACTGTGTCAGGAAAAACATTTTGTTAATATTTGTATTGTTTTGTAGGATTTAGAACTTTCGAAAAAATTTTTTTTACGAGGGGAATCGTGAAATAATTATGACCAGGTTGATTTCTCAAAGGGCTTTCTGTATGATATCCATTTCCTCCTCTACTATGTTAATCAGATCAGCCATCAAGATCTTTTAAAAACCCATTGATAACATCTATTCTAAAGATATTTGAAATTTGGTATATCGATTCAAATATTGGCTGGTTAACAATTATCGGTGGTATAATGATATTCTGGAATGAAAAAACGATGATATAGGTTTAGCAGAGGAAGGATTTTTGACAGACTTCTAACCGTTGATAAAGAAACGGGGCCTTAATGGTACAATTCAACAATGCCTTCTAACATACAAATATCTTTGACTAAGTAAAAACAAAATATGTAGATTTTGATGTTAGTCATAACTACTCATCAAACCTTTTTGCTGGCAAATTGGTATATGAGATCCTCAAGCAATAAATTGTTGAGAAGCCTGATTGAATTACAGTCGAATAGGTCCGCTGTGCAGTGTAGTTCTATTGCCATTGATTAATTTGTAAATTCACTAATATAATTATTGAATACACGTAGATTGCTGCTTAGGAAAATTGTTTTTTTACTTTGCCGCGATTGTCTTTGAGGTATGTCAAATATTAGCATCTTCATTGCATTTTTTCTTGTTTTAGATAACTTGACATGTCATATTTTAAATTTTTCTCTATCAATGAATGGTTCTTACTGCATGGCTGGTTTGTGATAGGGAAATGTACCTTATTCTATTGGTCCTTTTCATTTCCTTACAGTTATTGAACGTTGCTGTCGAAAAGTATGAGGGAGTGAGATATTTCCTTTACAGCTTTGGCGGTGATTAAATATACCACTAAAAAAATTATCAAATATTTTAATAAATAAAGGCGTTTATTAATAAGTAGGACTAAAATTTATGATGTAAGATCTACAAACTCTTAAAAAATGGTGTGGTTGTAAGCTTCATTATTACCACGATTTTTTAATTTTATAATAAGTATGTCTTTAACCTCATCCGTTTGTTTTAAGAGGGGCTTTTAAAGCTGACCATGCTCAAAACTAATTTCCAACTTAATTATTGCTATTTTCTTGAACAATTTTTAATATATTTGTCATTACCTGGTAAATTACAATAGTTTTAAAAGGTAATCGAGTTTAAAATTATCAGATTGCCAATATATGGAGCTTAAAAAATGTAAATCATGGTTTTTTAAAGCTAATTTGCTTTTTAGACTTTTTTAATTTATCATACGTAAGGAAGTATATTAGCTTAGTTGATGACCAAATTTTAAGTGAATACACTATACTATACACTATACACACTACAGCAATTGGAAGTTAGTTTTGCGTAACGACACAGTAATTAAATATTGATTTTTGCTGTTCTCTGGTTGGTAGACATATTATTCGATTTTCGGAACTGGGCTCTGCTGTTTTAATTAAGAGTAAAATCGAATGCCAAACAAATATAAACTTTCGCTGTAATTTTTTCCCATGTAATGGCGCCTCCACCAAATGTATAAACTTGTTTGGATATGTCTTTAAGCATATAGGGTGATACGTAAAAACGATGTTAGTTAGTATTCATTGGTTTTTGTTTTAATTGTAAGAGAATGTGGTGCTTTTTTTTAGTTCAAACTGTAGGTAAATGTCAAATATAGATAATAACCGTGTACGTTGAGGCAGCTAATATAGCTGTGAAAACGTTGGACTTGCGCTCCCATAGCATGACGAAATCTCGTCATTAGAGGTTCTTTATTATAAATGACCGCCAAGTTTATTGTGCTCATCTTTGCTAGTGCTAATGCTCTTAAATTTGAAATATATATATATATCGTGTTCCAAAAAGGTAAAAATGGCTAATTATTTCATATAGGTACAGCACAAGTTAAACATTTTTTTGTTGTTAATCTATCATCTGGAAATACTATGGTGGTCAATTTTTTTTTGGAACGTCGACATTGTATTAAAAAACAAGATAGAAAAGTGAAATCCATCTAAATTTGTTTTCAAACTGTTAACCTTGAAACGTTAGACTGGTTAACTTGGAGCAAATAGGTTTTTACTTTCCCATCTTGCTCTTATAATATCGACGGTTTAGCCGGAAGTAAGAAAACTATTTGTTTTTAAATTTCCGGCTGAGCGGTAGTTAGATGCCTAAAAACTAAAATAGAAAAGTGCAATCCATTTTATCGTAAAGTTTGTGTGAAAAATTAAGTTTTTTAAACGCTAATAGTTTGGGTTAAATATTAATTTAGAAAATAAGTTTTGATACACAACAATTACTCGATATCTTTGATGTTACTTTTAGGTTATAGATTTTCGAAACCTTAAAACCTTAATCTATCTAATCTAATCTGTCTTATCTAACTTGTAATGAAATAATTGACGATTTTCAGACTTTTATGACACGCTATGTAGTGCATATTGTAAAGATGGAATTTTTCCACCAACTAATAAAACAATAAAATTTGCGTGTATTTACAGATACATATAGACACTGCGATGAATTTTAATAACGTTCGCTACAATATTAAATTCAGTCATGATAAATATGATTTTTAGCTATGACACTTAAAATAAAAAGTTTAACAATCAAGTTTATTATCAGTGGGAACTCTTAACTTATTATATTCGCTTCTTTGATTTTTCAGTATGACCCCATTTTTATAAGTTATATACGGCCTTGCTGATTTAATTTGTTATTTAGTTAGGTACTCATAATATTAAAATTAGGATTATTCTCTCATTTGTTACTGTGTAAAATATGTTTAAGAGATATTGATAATTCTTAGAGTTGATGATGTCATATTTTTAGTTTTATGTAAACTTCATTTGCAGGACTCCATTTTTGCATGTGCGATGTTAAAAAGGGATTTTATAGTTATTTTTCAGTGTTTTCCAATGTTATTACTTCATATTCACTTAATAACTATATTTATGAATTGCGATATAGTATCAAGAAAATGGAGTCCTATTGGATTTCATTGTACATAACAAAATATCGTGTATTCTTTTCGTTATACCCTTCCTTCTTAAGCAGTTTGTGAGTATTGCTTTTAGTTCGTAAGGTAAATAAATGATTAAATAATTATAATTTATCTGAGTGTTTTTTTTTGCGTATTTGCTCTTATATTTTATACTCTCTATCGAGACAACTAAATTGCTACGTTTTTTCTTTCCTTCTAATAGGCGCAAAACCTTCACTCCAGCTTAGAAGAAACTGAGAGTGAATAGTTTCAAATTAAGAGAAAAATTTAAAGTTTGAGAATTTAAAATTAAAACTGAATGAATTTAGGTGTGTCGATACGTAGGCTAGAACGAGTCGTCGTCATTCGTAAATTAGGCTTTAGCTCAAATGTCAGAGGTTTATTTATTTATTTAAGGTGCCACAAGCTTGTAGACGGCACAAGCAAGAAATACCCCAAAGCTGAAATATGGAACTCGTTTTAGCTTAAGCTTCACGACAAAAGAAAATAACAAACATAAGTTAGAAAATTAGATCAGATTTGAATGCCAGAAATTTATCAGTATTAACAATAGGAAAATAAAGCAAATACTCAAATATTAATCAAAATCCAAGTCAATAATAAACGATAACAAGGAAGGTAAAATCAGTAAATACAGAACGTTTTAACTATTGAGCGCAAGTAATAAAAATCAGATACTTACCACTTCTTGCGACTTTCTCCTCTGGAACGTTACCACTTAAGGGAAGTTCAGGAAATGAAATAACTAAATGAAAACAGGTAAATGCGATAAATCTAAAGTTGGTTTATTGCTCTTCAAAAAAAAAAGAATGGTAGCTGACTATAAAGGTAAGAAAATGACCAGTAAATCTGGCAGATCAAATTCTATTTTAGAAGTGGTGATGTGAGGAGGAATAACGTTATAAGAGAGATACAAATTTATAACTTGCGCTATTGTCGATCGACTAATTATGCGAAAATTCGAGTAATCCAAGTAAAAAAACACTCAACTAATGCATACTTAACGGGCCTCAAATCATGATTTGTTACAAATGCCGTACAATTATGGGATTAACTTCAATACAGGAATCGGTTCCGACACGCTAGCACAGCCGGAAATTCAAGCTTAATCGGAAAACACAAACGCTGTTGACGTCAATCACATACAAGATTGTTCATTGCTCTTGTCATAAATTGATCATATATGCTCCCTTCTATTTTAGATAATGAGAAAAACTGAACCAAAAGAAAACAAAACGGTATCAATTGGACAACGTTAACGCACGTACTATAGTCAGTAATCTCTATTACAAGCAACTAAATTCAATCAAAAAAAAAATATAAGAAAAAATAACGTGACCGAGTCTCCGCTAAAATATTCGGTTTCAAACCGGACCAGTTATAAGGTCATAAATTGAAATTAATTTTGAAACTTGAGCCTAATATATAAATTAGCTAGGATTGATCGAATTCAAAAAACTGAACCTATTTTAAAATTAGGTGAGATTGGTGCAATCTTATAACATGAATTAAGTCACTATAAATGTGAATGCTACAATTTATAATTAGACAGAATTGACCAGCATTAGTGAGGTTTTGCGATGAACCAAGGGCCAACACCTGATTTATTTTAAGAATTATTTCAACAATTTGTTTATAACAAAAATAAATAATAATTTTAATATAAATGTGATGTGTCTTGCTAGAATTTATAATTAGACAGAATTGACCAGCATTAGTGAGGTCTTGTGATGAACCAAGGGCCAACACCTGATTTATTTTAAGAATTGTTTCAACAATTTGTTTATAACAAAAATAAATAAAACATTTTATTTAATTTTAAGCGTTCCAAAAATTAAATGAAGTAACCCAGGGAGAAAACGTTCAAATAAAATAATAAGTTTTTTTAATTAACAAAAATTATAAACAAATTGAAGCTTAACTTTCACGAAGTAAGACCGGAATCGCGAAAACAAAAATAAAATAAGGGGTTAGTTATTTTACCAAAGGGAAGCGTAAGCCAAAAGCACTTAAACTCGTTCAATACAAAATAAATATTAATAAAGCCACTTACCATTGAAGTAACTTTCAATAAACGGCATGTTGAATAACTTCACCAGATTCGGGATCGGATTTCAAAACGCGGTGACTTATACTTCAGATTTGTTTTCGACTGCAGTAGAACGCGGCACAAAATGAACTAGATTTTTTTTTTAGTGTTTTATCTATGACTAGAAAAGAGATCAACTGCGGTCAAAGAATTCTTACGCAGGTTCCCCAAACTTTGGTCTAAAAAAGAACACTATTGGTCAGGGGCGGTTCTAATTTCCAGTTCAGCGAATTAACTTGAAATAAAAACGATATGACCTTATAAGGATCGAACATTGATTGAACTTTGGAACACATGTGTGATCTAAAAGTCAAAGCTCGGTATGGAAAAATACCGATTTCTTCGGGGAGATGGAAAATATAACCAATTAGAACTCGAACCGTGTTTTCGCCGAAATCGGCAAATTGCCTAACATCACGTGTTTTCTTGATGCAGGTGTACAGAGATTCTGGATTTTCTGGGGGACAAAATGCGTCAAAAACCTGCTATAAAAGCGTGAAATTTCCGGAGAAAAAGCAGTATTAACATACTCTTCACTTGCTGCACGTCATAATGTCCGAACTGGGACTCGGGTACTTTTTATAAGTCTATCCATTTGTAGTAGGGTCCTTATGCCCGATTGGGGCGCGACAATTTTATAATATAACGTTGATTTTCAAGTCTGTTACTATGGTCGCAGTATTGACCAAACCGAAATTAGTGCCTTTCAGTTCAAAGGCTCGTGGAAATAACTTAAGTAATTAAGTAAATTCATGTCGCCGTCGCCGTCGCGCGTCGGTTCGAAAAATAAAGTAAAGGAACGTGGTTGAAAATTCGTCATCGGTCGAGGGAAAAAGTGGTCAAACAGAAGCAATGGAGACTAGGTTGGCAGGTTCTGGGTTAACATTAAGCGATAGACAGTAAGTTTAGTTTTAAATCATAGTGTGTAGATTGCTGGTATATTTGAAAACATTTATCGTTGTCTGCCTGCGAGAATCATGAATATTTCAGTGCTCAAGTTAGATAGTAAATTTAGTTTAAATCATAATGTGTAGATTGCTTGTATATTTGAAAACATTTATCGTTGTCTGTCTGCGAGAATTTCATGAGTATTTCAGTAAAACATTTCAGTGCTCACGTTAGACAGTAAATTTAGTTTTAAATCATGTGTAGATTGCTTGTATCTTTGAAAATATTTGTCGTTGTCTGTCTGCGAGAATTTCATGAGTATTTCACTAAAACATTTCAGTGCTCAAGTTAGACAGTAAATTTAGTTTTAAATCATATGTAGATTGCTTGTATCTTTGAAAACATTTATCGTTGTTTGTTTGCAAGAAATTCATAAGTATTTCAGTAAAACAATTCAGTGCTCAAGTTAGATAGTAAGTTTAATTTAACTAATGAGGCGTAGAGTGCCTGTATATTGGGAAACATTTATTGCTGTATGTAGTCGATAATTAAAAGAGTATCCCATTAAATAATTAGTGCTATTATACTTCGTATTTTATTTAGTTAATTCACTGCGGAAAAGAATATTGCTGATTGAATTTATTTTATTATTCCATAATTGTTTGACTGGCTAGTAAAATATAATATTATAGGAAAGTTGATACACTGGAAAAAATTCACAGAGTCTACATAATAATATCAGCGTCATTTTCTTTTAATGTGCAAGGACTGATTGTCTGCCACTGTAGATACGAGGTCATATTAAAAAAAAAGCGAATAAATTTAGTCACTATTAAAATGCTCCCTTTCAATTGTTTTATTAATATCAAACAAAACTGATGTGGCTTACATTCATTTAATTATATTTAATATACCTGAGAATAGAATTTAGCACTGGTAAGGGGCAATAAAGTGGTTGTCAACTAAGTGGAAAAATAACGGTGGTTGCCCAAGTGTATAGGTAAATAATTTTACGACGAAAATAGGGTGTCAACACACTGGTACTGCGAACCCGGTTATAGCTAATGAACAGGAGGTGAAGAAAAGGCCGAATTCACAGTAAGTAAAAGTAATAGGGTAAATCGGCGTTCATTACAGTCTAACTAACCCAAACTAAACTCGCCTGTCTATGCTAATCAAAAATTAACTTTACGATTAAATTTAATAACCAGTGTATGTTTAGATATGTTCTATATTGTTGTGGAGGATTCATGTTTTACCTTACAAATATTTGGGTTTTCTCTCCAATTAGAGCCGCTTGCTCTGGCTCCAGGGTGTAAACAGCACAAGTGCTAGTTAAGTGACCCTAACGAAGCTGAAAAAATCAACGGAATCAGGGAAAATAATCAACGTTTCGAGGAACAAATCTGCCCCCGTTGTCAAGAATGAACAAATCTAAAAATGAAAATGGTTAGTAAATACCTACAATAAAACAGATGACAATTATAATGACATATCATTTAATTACTGGTTACTGGTCTTTAGTGTGATATTGAGGTGTTATTTTGGTAAATTAATTTGTTTTTGAAGTTTTATATATCTATAATTTGGTGTTATTCGCTAAGGATGAATTTAATGATTTTGTTGAAAGGTTTAGTTAATTTTTAAGTGTCCCTTGTCAACTTCAGTTTTTAGCAAAGGTAGCCAGGTGCTATTAAAACAACAGAAGTTGAAGCAACACATTCATCTTTATTTAATAAAATTAAAGCACTTTCTTTAATTTTACGTTTTTTAGATGAAGGTTCCTTTGCTAAAATACTTGAAGCGTTCCATTGTATTCTGTGATTGTTATCAAATGCATGTTGACAAATATGTGATTTGTGGAATTGTGTATTTTTAATATAAGTTTGGTGTTCTTTTATACGTTTTGATAATGGTCTACAGGTTTCACCTATATAAAATTTATTGCATTCACATGGTATTTTATAGATATCATTTTTAGTAGTTTCTTTTTCATTGAGTGGTTTTGTTTTTGTTAGTTTGGATCTAAGGGTGTTTTCTGTTTTGAAAATAGTACGAATGTTAAATTTATTACCTATTCGTTTTATTTTGCCTGCTAAACCAGGAATATAAGGAATAAAGAGGTTCATAATAGGTCTATTTTGATTTTGTCTAATATTTGGTTGTTCAAACTCTATAAAGCATTTTTGAATGAAGTCAATAGGATACTTATTATTAATCAAAACATTGCTTAAAAATTAGGGTCCGGTCGACTTTACGGACAGTGGATTTTAAATGTAATTTGTTTTTTTTTTAGAAAGAGCACATTTCAAATAGTAGATTTAAAGAAAAAAAATTGCGGAAAATGCATTATTTAAACAAAAAAAAAATTAATTCCTATAAAAATCAGCATTTTTAGCAACTCTAAACATCGAAACTCTATGGTTTCTGTCAAATTTAAGAAATATTAATGCAACGTTGCCGGATTGTGATAAAATTACTAGTTAATTATTTTGATCTGAGAAATTTACATCACATCTGCAATTGAGTGACAAGTAGCGCAATCCTTTCTAAACACAAGTGCGTAGCGGCTTAAACGAGACAAAACTAACCAAAGCTAATCTAAACTAACCAAAGCTAACCGAAAGTAACCAAAGCAAACCCAAGCTAACCGAAATTATTTCGCCTAGGCTTGGGTAAAGAAAGGCTTGCGCTTGGCGCAAGCCTTTCTTCACGCAAGTGCGTAGTGGCTTAAACGAAACAAAACTAACCTAAACTAACCAAAGCTAACCCAAACTAACCAAAGCTAACCTAAACTAACCAAAGCTAATCCAAACTAACTAAAGCTAACCCAAACTAACCAAAACAAACCCAAACTAACCAAAACTAACCCAAGCTAACCCAAAATTGTTTCGCCTAGGCTTGCGTGAAGAAAGGCTTGCGCGAAGTGGTTTAAACGAGACGAAACTAACCAAAAGTAACCTAAACTAACCGAAATTGTTTCGCCCAGGCTTGCGAAAGTGCGTAGTGGCTTAAACGAGACGAAACAAACCGAAAGTAACTAAAGTTAACCCAATCTAATGTGAACGTAAATACAAATAATATGTGGTAAGTATGTATGGTATTATTTTTTTATTTTTTCTTACAAAAAACGCAATTTCTCTTCTCCGCCAGTATATATTGCAATCCCTAAGGATTCTAGAATGTGCCTACATAATTTTTTTCCATATAATCCAAAAATAGCAGAAAACCGTATAAGCAATAATCACCAAATATTTACATTATGTTTAGAAAAATACTTGGTATTCATTCATATTTTAGATGCGTCGACTTTAATCATATTATGGACGTGCAAAATAAATTGTAAAATGCTTATGATTTCTTTATATTTTATATATACTTTATTTCAGATTAGCTTTGAATCTGAAACCTTATTTCAAGAACTCCAATTAATAATAGTTCGAGCTTCATTTTAATTTTTAAACAACTTACATCTTAAAAGGTCTCTACCACGTCAAAATTTTTTGCAGTTCTTTTTTTACTCTGCTAAAAGTTGGCAACCCCACTCGTCAACCTCATTTCGGAAGAAAAACATATAAAGCAATTGGCATCGTCGCAAAATTCACCCGCAGGCGCTGTTAACCTGACGTGGTATGTGTCAAAACGTTAACGTCCTGAGTGTCAAAACCATATATATATATATATAAACTAATTAAGTATATGGTCAAAACGAACAAAAAATATGGATATCTGAATGGGGCGGAAATACATGAAATTTTCTTAATTTCTTAGCTTAAAAATTTGCTTGAATAAATATTGCTGCTTTAGTTAGGTTAATCCGCACCTATAGGAGGTAAAAAAGTGTTAAAATATTATGTTTTCATTGAATCTTTATAGAAAAAGTGAAGAAATGACTGTCCCTAATATCGACCGAAACCAATTAATTCTTTTTCTGTGTTGAAATTTTGATTATTACAAATTATTTTCATTCGATCATATAGACGGTAACAGTTTACTATCTGAATGCACACCCATTTTTGAACTTTTTGGGGCAATTGTCATTTTAGGCGGTTAAAAATAATGAATTTAAAAAGAATCCAGTGGCGGAGGTTGCAACTTTTAAGTCTTGGTAAAAATATTAGACGTCAAAGTGAAACAGCGGATACTAAACTATTACCCTATGGCTGTTAATTTACTATCCGAACGCACTCCCATCTTTGAACCTTTTGGGGCAATTGTAATCTTAGGTGGTTAAAATAATGAATTTAAAATGAATCCAGTGGCGGAGGTTACACATTTTAAGTGTTGGTAAAAATATTAGACGTCAAAATGAAAGAGCGGATACTAAACAATTACCCCATGGCTGTTAATTCACTATCCGAACGCACACCCATCTTTCAACCTTTTGAGGCAATTGAGATTTAGGTGGTTAAAAATAATGAATTTAAAAAGAATCCAGTGGCGGAGGTTGCAAATTTTAAGTGTTGGTAAAAATATTACACGTCAAAGTGAAAGAGCAGATACTAATCAATTACCTCAAGGCTGCTAATTTATTATCCGACTGCACGCTCATTTTTAAGCTCATACTGGCATAAACGAACCGAAACTAACCCAGACTAACCAAATTAATTTGCCGCAGCCCTGCGCGAACGTTTGCGCTTGGTTTCTCCGCGCAATTTTTCACACCAGTTTATACTGGCTTAAACGAACCGAAACTAACCCAAGCTAACCAAACTAACCCAAACTAACCAAATTAATTGGCCTTAGCCTTGCGCGAAGATAGGTTTACGCTTTGCGCAAGCCTTTCTTCGCGCAACTCAGAATTTCTGTTTAAAAAGAAAAATAATGCTGATGTTAGAACTCATGTTTTTCTCAAAGAAGTGTCACTATTATATTCACACATGTGAAAGAGCGGATGATACTAAACAATTATCTATCTCAGGCTACTTTATTAATCATCTGCGCGTGTATTTGTCAACGTTTTGGGATAATAATTGTTTTAAGCTCTTAATATAGTATCATCTAATGGCAGAGGTAAGAAATTTTTAGTATTGGTACAAATATTAAATATATTATACGAATTCAAAAGTACAATAATTACAAATTAAAAACGAAGCATTTGAAACAATAACGATTTAAGATGATGAATATAATAGTGACGCTTCTTTGAAAAAAATATGAGTTCTAACATCAGCATTATTTTTCTTTTTGAACAGAAATTCTGAGTTGCGCGGAGAAAGGCTTGCGCAAACCTTTCTTCGCGCAATGCTGGGGCCAATTAATTTGGTTAGTTTGGGTTAGTTTTGGTTCGTTTAAGCCAGTATGAGCTAAAAAATGAGCGTGCAGTCGGATAATAAATTAGCAGCCATGAGGTAATTGATTAGTATCTGCTCTTTCACTTTGACGTCTAATATTGTTACCAACACTTAAAATTTGCAACCTCCGCCACTGGATTCTTTTTAAATTCATTATTTCTAACCACCTAAAATCTCAATTGACCCAAAAGGTTGAAAGATGGGTGTGCGTTCGGATAGTAAATTATTAACAGCCATGGGGTAATTGTTTAGTATCCGCTCTTTCACTTTGACGTCTAATATTTTTACCAACACTTAAAATTTGCAACCTCCGCCACTGGATTCTTTTTAAATTCATTATTTTTAACCACCTAAGATTACAATTGCCCCAAAAGGTTCAAAGATTGGGGTGCGTTCGGATAGTAAATTAACAGCCATGGGGTAATTTTGTGTCGCCCAGGGACGAGGAAAGAAATAGTTTTTATTTTTTTTTGTCTCCAAAACAAAGCAAAATTCGGAAAAAATAGCAAAAGATGTATATTTTATCGGTTGGTCTATTCTATTTCTTTTAAAAACCAATGACTTGCAATTTTTGTGTTAAATATATCATCTATCAACTTGCCTTTAAATTTTTGGTAATATATACAACGGCAAAAATATTTTTCCAAATTCTTAAAATCCGGACCTGTCGCTTATTCGCGGCCATGCGGTGATGAAGCACGTGAAATCGATCGATAACCTGCTAATTGAAACTGCGCAGTCTCAGAACTACCTTATTTTGTTTACATCTGAAGGCGCATGAATCAGTACACTCAACCAAAAAGTGACGTGAATACAATTAAAAAGTTTATTGTCTCTATCAAAAAATTCGTTAAAATCGGTCCAACGTATAAATTCATTGTCACAATGTACACTCTTTATGGGTTAATACATGTGTTGATTGAATAATGTAAGTTACATTGAATTTATGAATTTAGTTAATTGTTTCTCATTCTCCGGTTAATAATGCCATAGATTGTGGTAATGTAAACGATGATTGACTAAATGTAATTTTTAATAATATTAATGTGCTACGTACATTGAAATAATGTAGTACGGACATTGATTTTATGGAAAGCTTACATTCATACATTATCTTAATGTATATTATACATTAAATCAATGTAGGCTTTGTATTGTGATAATGTACATCGTTAACTTGAACAATGTAAGAAATTCGTACTATTAATGTATCGTGTACAGGGTTATTCATTATATTTTGACACCCACCTGCAGCCGTAATTACAGGTAATACAAAAAAAACTTAAATTCAAAAGTTGTGTGGTTTTTTATATATTATCTTTTAGAAATGTCAAAAGAAAAAAAATGCCTGTCAAATGTCAAAAAACCGCATAACTTTAATTTTTTTTTAAATGGAACACCCTCTATATTATTGCATATTTGTATTGTGCGAAAGAGTCTAGACATCTTTCTTGAATAATGTCCTATACCTATCTCTAACGGTTTTTGAAATATTGACAGTTGAAAATCGACCATTTACCAAGTTTGACAGCTAAAATCTAAACGGCTAAAGATAGAACAAAACGGTTTGCACTTTCCTATATTGGTTTTTTTATAAGCTATCGTATGACACTAACTTTTTATTTAACCAGAGGTTAAATTTATCCGGGATTTTTTAACCTCTGGTTAATTCTAAAGGTAGTGTCATACGATAGCTTATGAAAACCCTATATAGGAAAGTACAAACCGTTTTGTTCTATCTTTAGCTGTTTAGATTTTACAAGCTGTCAAACTTGGTAAATGGTCGATTTTCAACTGTCAATATTTCAAAAACCGTTAGAGATAGGTATAGGATATTATTCATGAAAGATGTCTAGACTGTTTCGCACAATCCAAATATGCAATAATATACAAGGTGTTCCATTTAAAAAAATTAAGGTTATGCGGTTTTTTGACATTTGGCAGGCAACTTTTTTCTTTTGACATTTCTAAAAGATAAAATATAAAAAACCACACAACTTTTGAATTTAAGTTTTCTTTGTATTACCTGTAATTACAGCTGCAGGTGGGTGTCAAAATATAATTAATCACCCTGTACATTGATGGTATGAATATCATCTTCTAACTTTTATTATAATATAAAATAATCTACGAAGATATTGGTGCCTATACGTATGCAATGAAACAATTTATTGTCACTAAACCATTGTTTTATTAATTGGACGTAACTAACATGTTTAAACTATTATTAATAATTTGATTTGTGGGTAATATAAATTACTAAGAAAAGTTTATCCTATAAATAACTTTTTTGTGAAATTAATAACAAATATTTAGATAAAATGTGAATATTAGAATATGAATTTTGTGATTTAAATTTATAAAAAAATATTCCAATAAAGTTCCAAAGCATTAGGGCCTTTTTCGGGAAATCTAAATTAAATTTATTAAATACTTTAATGCAAATATCTACAGCTCGTAAGAAATTATTAAAACTGAAGCGGATTCCATTCGAAATATATATACAAATATTTCTTCTAGGGATAGAACATCTTTACCTACAGTTGATATAAAATATTGCATCGTCTGTTTCTGTGTACCTAAAAAGGTCTAGATGGTCCTCTACTTCTTGTGCACATTTACCTATGCATACCAATGATTCCTGTGAATCTTCAATCGTGTACCTCGTGATGAGTTTCTTGCCTAGTGCTTCATCTTTTTTGACAATTTTGTTTGTAGTACAAATTAGCCATGGAGAGACCATAGTATTGCCGGATCACGATCGCCTAAAATTATTTTTTTTTATATTATTATTTTATTTAATTCTCCATATTAATATTTTTATTATTAATATTATTATTTTATATATATATATATACAGGGTGTTTCAATAAAAACTCCCAGGCCAATTATTTCGAAAACTAAAAGTGACATGTGAATTCTGTAAACGCCAGTTTTTAGCCTATATGATTGGCTTCACAATTGTGTAAAAAAATGTGTTTGAATAATAGAAGATGTAGGTGGAGCCACGGTGCAAAGAATTTTTCCGATGACAGGAACTTTGAAATGTTGTGGCTCTTAAAGATGATTAATTTCTGATAAAAATATGTCCCATAAAATTTTTTGATAAATCCAACATGAACGGAAATATTTGGGGTTAAGTTTTTTTTTTTAAATAATTTTAACGAGTATTTTAATTATGAATATTTTTAATATCCTTTGGCAGATTTTGATTTAATTTTGGTAATGATAATTTTAGTGATAAAACGCTCGTGTCGCGCTACATTATTACGTCCAGTGACGTCTCAGGAGGCGCCTTAACAAATAATATTGGCAAAAAATAAGACGCCACTGAGTTTTTGGTAATTTTTATATTTTTTCCGGATTAAGCCACTAAAAATATCCTTTTCTTGTCTGTTAAATTGTTTTCATATCTTGCTTCGTTTTCGAGAAATAGAAAAATCCAGATGTCTCTGGAAAACAAAAATCATTAATTTCATTTCATTAGTAACACCACAGATCTATATAGCTACGCAACAGATGCCTACTCCGGTATTAAAAGTGTCGCTCGCCAATAATGCAATAAACTTAAACACTTTCCTATTTAGACGTGTTTTGCCCCGCCGTGTTGCCAAGTCGCGAACTGTAGTTTACCTTCCATATCACTTATGGTATTACCCATTTTCTTGGCAATCCTATGTTATATTATGTCAAATTAAAGTTCATTATCAGATTCACTGAATGGTGTTTGCTTGAACATGGGCTAAAACTCACCTTACATATCGGTGTAAGAGGCCATTACAAATTTTGTTAGCTTATACTGTAATATCTCTTATTTGTATTAAGTAATAATATTATCATGCAGGATTTTGTTTCGAAGATCAAAGGAATTTTTGAAATGTTTATCGACATGTCAAAGTACCATTTAATTTTATTTTAAACTCTACTATCAATATTATAAATTTGTTCATTTAAATTGCCGTTTCATTTGTTTTACTATTAATAAACTATCATACTTAATAAAAAATGTAAAAATCGGATTTTTCTAAAAAAATATGTTTGTGTTAATTTGATACATAAATATTAATAATAAAACTCGATGATTTGAGCGGGTCAAAAAGTCAGCCGGAATATTGTTCGACGTGATAACTTGGCAGCACCGACCCGTTCCTAGACGACTGGTTCGCCCGCTCGCGAAAGCCGGTGAACATTTTTGGCCCCGCGTAAAAAGCATTGGAAGAGGTATCTTTTGCGTAGCTATATAGATCTGTGGTAACACTCAGTGTCAGTGTCAGAATTTGCAAGTTCTACTTTTTTGAAATAAAAGTGGTTCACCATACAAATCAAGACAAATTGAACATGATTATAGTTTATGGAGAACGCCATCAAAATGCTTCAGAAGCTGTGCGCTGCTATGGAGCTCGTTTTCCAGATAGACCAACGCCCGATCGCAAATCTTTTGTAGCTTTGTGTACCAACTTAGCTACATATGGTAGCTTTAAAAAGGGAAAGGCTCCAAGAAGGAAGAGGGTTACGACTGGCGAAAATGTAGCTCTAGTCTTACAAACAGTAGAAAATAGCCCACAAACGTCATTACAAATATTAAAAGATGAAACTATTATTATAGTAAGTTCGTGTCGCAGAATCCTAAAAGGAAATGGGTATTTTCCATACAAGATTCATTTAGTGCATCATCTACAACCAGAAGATTACCAGCGCAGAATAAACTTTTTGGCATATTTTCACCTTCTTTTGGAAGAAAATCCAAATTTATTAAACCAAATTATGTGGAGTGACGAATCCAGGTTTTACAATAATGGAGTAATTAATACACATACTTTTCGCTACTGGTCCCGGGAAAATCCTAACTGGATGCGACAGACTAAATTTCAAACACGATTTGGGGTAAATGTTTGGTGTGGTATTGTAATGGTTACATATTTGGGCCCTATTTGTACCATGAACATTTAACTTCAGTTAGTTATTTACAATTTCTGCAAAACGATCTCCCTTTGCTGTTACAAAATGTAGGAGTTGACGTTAAATACTCTGTGGTTTCATCAAGACGGTGTCCCAGAACACAATATGTTATGAATCATCTAAATGTGACGTTTCCAGGAAAAGTGATCAGCACAAATGGGGATCTTAGATGGCCAGCAAGGTCCCCTGATCTCACCCCGATGGACTTTTATTTATGGGGCTACTTACAAAATGAAATCTACAAGGAACCCATAGAAGACATGGCTGACCTGCACAACAAAATTTATGCCACTATAGCCGCTATTAATCGAAATACACTATTAAGAGTTTGCAGAACCGAATTATTATATCGATTTGCTATGTGTGTGTATGAAAACGGCAATAATTTTGAACACCTCATTAGACCCCATTAGTTAGTTTTTGTATTTTTCTCATTTTCATTAATAATTTTGTAAATTTCTTATGAGTTCTTGCATAAAATGTAAAACATATTTTAATTTTATTTTATTTCTAACCCCAAATATCTCCGTTCATGTTGGATTTATCAAAAAATTTTATGGGACATAATTTTATCAGAAATTAATCATGTTTAAGAGCCACAACATTTCAAAGTTCCTGTCATCGAAAAAATTATTTGCACCGTGGCTCCACCTACATCTCGTATTATTCAAACACATTTTTTACACAATTGTGAAGCCAATCATATAGGCTAAAAACTGGCGTTTACAGAATTCACATGTCACTTTTAGTTTTCGAAATAATTGGCCTGGGAGTTTTTATTGAAACACCCTATATATGGAAGTAACCCGGCGACACGTGTTTCTGCTTCTTGGCTTCATCAGGCAATGTGAATGCATATGCTTAAGCCTCAATTGGCGAAAGTACACATATACACATACAAACACAAAACGGGTGTAGGTTCGGGAAAAGCACCACCTGCGACCGGCTTCAACTTCACAAGTCTCGTCAGACATCGTTGTGGTACCTTCCCCGAATCCAATTGAAAACACAAGCTCCATATGTATCAAGGGTGTTATACATAAGCTAATTGAAAATCAAGGTCCTATATCATTTTTATGGTCTTCCGAAAAAGAATATTGAATTTAC
>MU184770.1:70609-133247 GCA_016904865.1 Pissodes strobi
TTTTTCCCCTTTATAAAATGGCAGTGTCAAATTTTAAATCTGACGTTTCGTGTCTGGGCCCCCATCATCAACTTAATTTTTTTAAATACGGACCTGGATTTTTTATTTAATTTTTTAGAAGCCTTTGGTTTCCCAAAACCAACGATGTATCACACTTATCAATATATCAACAAATCTAGATGTTCTCCATAAGAGATAATGTGTTAGACAGAGACGGGACGATCTTTTCTGACCCGATTTCACTTATGAGAATATTTGTTACCGCTATCTCCCAAAATCAACCATGTATCACACTTGTCCAATAGCGGTAACAAAAATATTCTCATAAGTGATATCGGGTCAGAAAAGATCGCCCCGTCTCTGTCTAACACATTATCTCTTATGGAAAAAATCTAGATTTATTGATATATTGATAAGTGTGATACATCGTTGGTTTGGGGAGACTACTGGCTTCTAAAAAATAAAATAAAAAATTCAGGTCCGTATTTAAAAAAATGAAGTTGATGATGGGGGCCCGGACACGAAACGTCAGATTTGAAATTTGACACTGCCATTTTATAAAGAGGAAAAAGTGGCAATGATAATGTTAAATTTATTTTATATTATCTCTTCAAATAAAGTCAGGAAAAAATAAAAATAAAATAGCTGCTTTTTGTTTTTTTACGAGTATCTCCGAAACTGTTCGGAATTTTTCAAATTTCAAAACTGCGTCTTGTTGGGCATCAAATTGCGCAACTTTGCCTTAATTTAACCGACTTCGTATCTCTTACGGTTCCCGAGATCCCCATGCATGCACTCGAATTTGTAGCACCCTGTATATATATATATATATATAAGACAAATTAGCCATCAACAACTAAAAAGCAACATGGATCGCCATAAGTATGAAACAAAACCAAGCTGAAACGCGGCATAAATTTGACTATAACAATCCGAAAATACTTAAAACTGACACGAACACGTAAATACAGAAAAACCAGTAGAGCGTAAATTCGAAAACATAAAAGTGTACAAAACCTCTCATAGTTTACAAAATAAAACTAATCTCACTTCTAAGAAGAGCATATCACGATTTTCCTCAACAAAACATAATAAAAAAAATTATGTGCCCCACCTTTATAAGCACACAACTGAAGTGAAACTTCTGAAAGAGATATAAGGAATTGAGTTTTTTTTAGTTTTTTTTTCCTCAAGTTTTGCCCTCGGTTTCGATACTTAATTTTTTTTTGCTTTTTTTATTTTTATAAAGCATTTTTTTTTATTTCCATTTTCGCCATCCTCGACCTCGTAGCTCAACTCCTACGCCTTTTTTTTTGCCAAAAACTGCGTTTCTCTAACTTTTTTTTTAGTAATTTTTTTGTCTTATTTCGTTTTATAATACTTTTACTAACTTTCCGAACATGTTTTGACGTTTTTTTTTAAATTTGTTCCCATTTTTTAGAAAATTTTCGGGTGTCAGAGGGGCCTGGTTTTTGTTTTTTTTTGTTTATGGCAGTGGCACACACACTAAAGGGAGATCCTATGGCGCTCGACGAGCGGTGTGTGTGCGAAGACGTTGATTGACACGGTTCTTGAATAGTTGTAGGTTGTAATTAGTGGGAAACAGATGTCCTGGAAGTGAGTTCCACAGTGATGCAGTGCGCCAGACAAAGGAGTTATTGTAAAGCGATGTTCTAGGTGTTTCTAGTTGTACGACGAACTGGTGCGCTCCTGCCGTCTGTCGTGACTGTCTGACAGGAGTTGCCAGACGCGGGATGATGCGGGCCAAATCCTGGGAACATCTACCGTGACAGTATCTGTAAAACAGAGACATCTCGGCGATATGTCTGCGGTGTTCCAGACTATCCAGATTCCGGGTCAACTCCGGGTCGCCGACGAGACGCACAGCTCTCTTCTGAATGCAATCCAGCAGCTTTAAGGTATGCTTTGGTGCGGCACCCCAGATATGTGAGCAATATTCTAAGCACGGTCTTATTTGCGCTTTGTACAGCAAGAGCAACTGCTGCGGTGTATAGGGTTTTTTGTTGCGACCGACACACCCAGCAGTCCGATTAACGAGGATGATGGAATGGTCGATCCTGCCATAATGATGTCAGGGCCCGCTGTATTGGCCCTCTTGCTAAACGTTGCTGCTTGGGCCTTTGCTGTATTGAACTGGACCAAATTTCGGTCGCCCCAAGTTTGAATTTTCTCCAGGTCTTGATTAATAGCTGTAATCTGCTCCTGTCTGCGGTGATGAGCCTCAGTCGCTGGTAAGGGTTTTTCTGATCTAAAGTGGGAGACAAGGATACTGTCATCTGCAAAACTGTAAACAGGATTATTCGTTTCGATCAGCAGGTCATTAATATAGATGAGGAACAGAGTTGGTGAAAGTATTGCGCCCTGAGGCACGCCCGCGTTGATGGTGAATGTGTCTGAGATGTGTCCATCGAATGCAACGTGTAGGGATCGGTTCTTAAGGAAACTGGCCAGCCAGCTGCAGAGAGAGGCTGGCAGTCCGAAGGGCGGCAGTTTGTTGAGCAGTCCGTCATGCCAAACTCTATCGAATGCCTTTGAAATATCCAACGCAATCGCTCGAGACTCTCCGTAGTTTTCAATTGCCCTACTCCATATATGAGTGACATAGGCCAATATATCTCCTGTCGATCTCTCTTTGCGAAAGCCGTATTGATTATCGCTGATTATTCTGTTGTTCTCGAGGTACTTGAGTAGTTGCTGGTTGACTACACGTTCCATGACTTTGGAGATTATTGGAAGCAAGGCAATTGGGCGATAATTTGAGGGCGTGGTTTTCTTGCCTTTTTTTGGAACAGGTTGCACTCGAGCGACTTTCCAAGAGGATGGGTAAATCCCTTTTCCGTAGGAAAGAGAAAAAAGCCTGGAAAAAACGGGTGTTAGTTCGTCGGCGCAGTTCTTTAGCACGATGGCAGGTATTCCGTCCGGTCCTGATGCCTTTTGCGTATCTAGTTCTTTAAGGATTTTGCGAATATCATGGTGATGAAACTTGACTTCTGCCATGGTAGTGTTGATGTTCGATATGGTGGGGAGAGTCTTGCCTTGGGGGACGTCTAAGGTAGAGTGCGATGAAAACATTTTAGCGAGCATGTTTGCTTTTTCCTTGGCTGTAGTCGCCGTGATGCCACGTTCGTCCGTCAAAGATGGGAGAGACCAGGTGGAGGGTATAATTCCCCCCTTCCTCCCAATACGGAGTCATCGCTTGTCAGATTTTCGATCGGAATCTCCGTTGCAGAGATATCGGCAAAAAACGGTTTTTTCCCTAAAATCCCCTCTTAAATTAGAGCCCCGCCCCCGGTCCCCCATGAGACGCACCTACCATAAAAATTTCGACCCCGTAGCTCTTCCCGTTCTCCCGAAATTAATTATTTTAGTTAGAAAGGGGGGGGGGGAAGGTTGGTTACGGGGCGAGTTTTCGCCCGGTATCCTCATTTTACCCTATCTATGTTCAAGGTAAGGTTTTCTTTGCTAGATTTTTAAAAATGGTTCTCCCAAAAGACAATATTTGTTTTTTAGCTTTGTAAATTTTGAAAAAGATATATTTCTACCGAAACGAAAAATTGTGGATAATCAATATGTCTATACTTCAAAAATACTTTTGAATAAACAGCGTGTTTTTTTTAATATGATATCTTGTATATTTTACATATTTGAATTCGTTTCAAGATTCCTCAAATGGTAGCATAATTAGTTCTACATATTTTTGCTCCATTGCCAAATTATTTACAAACTTACTCAGATTTTTTAATTTATTTTTTTAATTTATTCACGGGCAAGTCCATTTTGACAGTAATTAAATAAACTTACATCTAAATTAACAAATATAGTATGACAAATTATTAATGACTAAACACTCCCATAAATCAGATTCACTTAGTGTAAACGCACAAAGATGAGTTGCCTATTGAACTGGGGGTAACTAACCCCAAAAAAATCTACTAGTGGATATGAATCGACCAGTCTAGCAGTCCTTGATACAAAATTGTTATAACCAAAGTTAGTTCGATGACACCCCTGTGCAAAGGTGACCGCCTGTCTAGTGTTCACTGAAGGAACCTGCAGTCCTACCTACCTAGCATTATGAGGACTCCAAACAGATGTGCGCAACCAGTGCGCAGTAAAGGATTCTAATGAATGAGATGTTATTAGGTGCCTCTCTTGATAAATCCCAACATTTTCAAAGCTTTGGAAACAATATCAGTTAAATGAGGGATGAATGACAATGACGAATCAAAGGGAACACCCAAGTCCCTATCCTCTGTCACTGTTGACAACTGTACATCGCTTATGTAGTAGTTCCACGGAATAGGATTTCGACCCCTTGAGAAACAAACAACCTTACATTTAGAAGCGTTAAGCTCCATTCCATTGGCATTACACCACTCAACTAATCTGCACAAGTCCGCCTGTAGTCCCGAACAGTCTTCCAAGCTGGGAACCCCCGGAAAGTTCTTGAGATCATCTGCAAAACACAAGAATTTACTTTTTAGGAAACATGAAGAAATATCGTTAATAAAAATGTCAAACAACAAGGGTCCCAAGTGAAATCCCTGAGGTACCCCAGAAGGCACCCCAATTTCCACCGACTCGACTGGAAGTTATTAACTTTAACGATCTGGACGATGATCTAAGTAACTGCTGATCCGAGATAGAAGCGCTCCCATAATTCCAAGCTTTTGTAACTTTGCCAAAAGGACCCTGTGATTCACCCTGTCAAAGGCATTAAATATGTCCGTGTACACAGAGTGAACCACACCGCCTTGCTGAAGGGTTCTGGAAAGAAAGCCAGTATAAATGAGTAAATTTAACTCAGTTGAACGTTTGGAACGGAAACCAAATTGTTGTTCAATGATACTAGAATTTAATTGTGGAGTCAGTAGCTTAGTTACTAGATTTTCAAAGAGTTTTGGTATAGTGCTAAGGTTGCATATAGGTCTGTAGTTAGCAATGTTTGCTCTGTATCCCTGCTTGTAAATTGGAATTATATATCCTACCTTCCATTAATCCGGAAACAAGCCAGTTTAAAGTGATCCATTGAAAATTATTAACAATGGATGAGACAATACAAAACTACATGCTCTAAGAAGAGACGTCCGGTCCTAGACCCTTTGTAAAGACTAATCTGGATAGTTCCCCATATATAGCAGAAATGGTAATGCGACAATCAGGTATAGTTAAGGATGACGCGGAAGAACCAGGACTCACTACAATTTCCTTATCAGAAAACACACTCTGGAAGAATTCTGCAAGCAAGTCCGTAAGAAATGGACCACCCTGAACAAAAGTATCATTATAATACATCATTGAGGGCAACTCACTCTGTTTACTCTTTAAGTTAACGAAGTTCCAAAACGGCTTCATATTATTAAAGTTCACTATTGTAACAGGCCCGAGGCATAGTCTTGCACTGCAACCTCAGTCTTGAGAACTCACCATAATCCTGAGGCACTCCTGAGCTTCCACGTCTCGTGCGCTCTCTTCTTCAGAAACACCAATGATTTCAGCTCGCGAGAGAACCATCTCGGGAACTTTCTGCTACTCAACCTCTTTACAGGAACAAATCAGTAGACAGCGGCATACAAAATGTCATAGAAAGTGTTAATCATCTCTTCCACAGGTTTAGACCGAAGAACCATGTCCCAGTCCTGTGCACCAATATACTGATTGAGAGATTCATCGTCAGCTGACTTAAAGTCATAATAGAAAATGCAGCGCTGAGTGGTAACAAGATTCCGGTGATTGACCGAGTCATACACCTCAATCAGCAATGGAGGGTGAAAAGCATCAGTAAGTATGATGGATTCTGCTGGAATTATCGCAGCAGCAGTAGTCATGACACTTCCCGAGAAGACCAAGTCCAGCATCGAACCATGGGAATTAATAACATTGTTTACTTGAAACATATTTTGGTATGCACACTGTTGGAAAGAGTCTCAATGGATTCCGATTCCTGAGCCTGCGCAAGAGGACCGGACATAGCGCCAGATCCATAGTTATCAGGAGTTTCCCATACAGCATTGGCAGGAAAGAACCTGACACGATAAAAGAATTAAGTCTACCAAATATAAAAGTATAAACAAAATTATTTCACATCGTGAAAGACAAAGGTAACTAACAACTTTAGAAAATTCAAACTTAATTCACTTTGATTTTTCAAATAGAATATCCCATATTTGAGCATCCCATTTTGTGGGCCTTTACACCCCCTTCAACTTTTCTTAAGCTAGCCCTGTGTCTATCTTCGCTAATTTAATACCTTTCCATTTTTAGTACAATAATCCTCTGTAAAATACGCCATTATTCAGTGTTGCGATAATTTTTCTAATAGAATAAGAACAAAATCTATTATTTTAAATAAACGTCTCTTCATTACTTTATTTTTAATATTCTGTCTGTTAATGCTATTTGTGTTATTCATGTCCCGGAAACTTTAAATACGATTTTTTCTAATGCCGAAATTGTTGATATGGTGTATATTCTGGGCGTTACTGATAAATATTCATTATTAGTCTCAAGAATGTACCAAAACCATTATCCAGAGACGAGCCAGCACGATAGAAGCTTACACAAGTGTCGCCCAGTTAACATGTTAAAAAATGCGATGAAAAATCATCCATGTAACCTTTAATTACATCTAGAATACATCTAGAATACTTATGCACGCCATTTCGCATTTTTATTTGAATGGTGTCGTTTAATGTGAGCAGGTGATCTATTTTCCTTTTTTCTAAGCTTTTAGAAGTTCTTAGATAGCGACCGGAGTAGGTACTTAATTTTTTTAAATGTTTCTGTAACACAAAATTAAATTTAATTTGCGTTTTCGAGAAAGCTGGAATATAAAGTACAGTTTGTAAACTGACACAATTCATTAATACTATAAGAATACATTATTAAATATAATCTGAAGTTAATGTTTTGTATCAAATAATGATAAATTGTGTTCACCTACTTTTGATTATCATCCCTTTTAAAGGTAATTTAATTTTGGTAGGGTTAGCCGAAAAATATCATAAACAAATAAATAACGCCATTTACATAAACTGGCTCATTAATCATTTTCTAAGGAAAATATTTTGCTTTTCACCGTTTCAGACGAAACGGAAGTAAATGTAAGGTAAGTAATGCGGTATTACCCTAAATGTTTTAGGTGATTGGATTCACGCTTATTGCCCTGCCATATATATTTTTAAATTATTGGGAAACGTAATAATTAACGAGAATAATTTATAATGGAAGTTGATACCTATGTTTAAGCAGAGTCCACGCAGAACTATTATGAACAGGCCTAATAGAGAAATGAAAAAAAAAATTGTAAATAATAAACTGCACAGAAAATAAACGTATATGCTTGCACATTCCCGGAAAATTTTTCAAAAATAATATACTGCTATAATAGATATGGTATAATCTTTAGAAATACTATCAGCGCTGCAAAGAAGTTACACTTTCAAGAAAGGATTTAAAGGTCTCCTAATAAATGAATGAAAGAGTCATGCTTTAAGAAAAAAAAAAGAATATTACACCCCCTTCTAGTTTGTTAAATGCCATTGACCTTAATTTGTTTTATTGCAATGTAACTGCCAATTTAGTACAAACGTTTCGCAACGGTATGTGGCCCATCAAATCCCATCGTCCTCCCCCAGGCTGGAGAACACCGAAGTACAAAGACTGGAGCTGATCAATGACAGTTTATGACAAGAGGGGCTGCATTGTATTAGCTGGCAGGAGCGTTAAACTGGTGAGAGCAGTTTGATTATGGGGAGTATTAAATATATGGGAGTGACGCATCCGCCATTCCGAGTTGCGACGGAATGTGGCCCATCAAATCCCATCGTCCCCCCCAGGCTGGAGTCCACCGAAGTACAAAATCTGGAGCTGATCAATGACAGTTTGTGGCAAGCGGGGCTGCGTTGTATTAGCTGGCAGGAACGTCAAACTGCTTGGCAGGTGAGAGCAGTTTGATTACGGGGAGTGACGCCCAAGGGCGTATATAAGGGGGGGGAAAATCACATAGATAATGTATAAACTAACAAACCTTAAAGCCGGAGCACATTACAAATTATGGAAAGATAAAATTCGAATTTGCCCCCCCCCCCCCCCCCCCCCAAGTATATATACGCCCTTGGTGACGCCCCCGACATTCGGAGACCACGGGATGTGGACTATCAAATCCCATCGTCCTCCTCCAGGCTGGAGAACACCAAAGTACAAAGTCTAGAGCTGATCACTGGGAAATGACCCAACAAACCCCATTCTTACCCCTGTCAGACTATGGAACACCAAAGGAATGAGTCTGAGGCCGATGCTTCCAGTGGAATCGACCATAGGTGGGAGATGCATACGCCTACTCGCATTGTCCGGTGAAAGGCCACCCCACCAGAACTAGGAAGTGCTAAGTGGTTTTTCCGAATCACGTTCCGCTTCCGCGCTGGTGAGTCCAGGTTCCACAGTAGAAATATATGGACATGATGGTGCTTCCAGGATTAAAATATTCCGGAGGTAAACTCTCCAGCCATTCGGTTCTCCGGGTGCCGGGTGACCCTGGAACTCCTTCATGCAGCATATCACAGACAGCAAAGATACGGAACCAATTTAGAACCGGGTGGCCCTGGAAATCCTTCATGCAGCATATCACAGACAGCAAAGATACGAAACCAATTTAGAATAGATTTCTGCAACATAAGAGGCCTAAATACAAACATAAATTCGGTACATCAACATCTACAAGCAAATAGACCGCACATACTAGATTTTATTATCTCCAACAAAAAAGAAATAGTCCATGATGTAACAGCCTTAAAAAACTTTTCCATAGGCAGCGACCACAGGATGGTAAGATCAAAAAAATCCATCAGCATTAAAGGAGAACGAATGAAGATGATGAGGAAGGCTCATCATCTTCATTTAGTGTTTCTGAAGAAATGGACCCCACCCAATAACGCAGACACCTTTCGAAACACCATTGACGAACACCTAGCAAAGCAAAGAACTGCACCAGCGTTGCATGTGGATATTGACGAGCTGAGCGAAAACATAGTAGATGCTATAAAACAAGCAGAGCAAGCAAATTGTGCTAGGACTAACCAAAAAAATAGAGCAGTAAGTGACAGAACCAAAAACTTGATGAAGGAGAGAAGAGAATTGCAGAATAAATACGACGTAAACTTCCTAAAACTGAAGCAACTTAACAAGGATATAACCAAAGCCATTCGTATTGAAAGAAATTTGTAAACTACGAAACAAAAGAAGGCCGAATTACAACTGATAAAAAAAGAAATTCTAAAAATAGTAGAGGAATTCTGTAAAGAGCTATACGCTACAGATAAAGGGGAAATTATCCGCGATCCGATTGCCAAGATTCTAAATCAGGGCTCAGAGGAAATCCCAGAAATCACAATTCATGAGATGCAAAAGTCGATTTTTGAAATGAAAAACAACAAATCCCCCGGAGAAGATGAAGTGGTCATTGAAGCTCTTAAACTGGGTGGCGAAAAGCTATTGCAGAGTCTTAAAGTTCTGTTTAATGAGTGTCTTATACAAGGCAAAACACCACAACAATGGAACAATGCAACTTTTACACTAATACATAAAAAAGGTGACATAACCAATCTTGCAAATTACCGTTCTATCAGTCTGCATGTGCGCCAGATCATCCAATTGTGATATTTATTGTTGCATTTCTTTGATTAAAGAGATTTTTGACTTTGACTTTTGACTTTGACTATTCACTCGAATCATCGCAAATAGATTAAAAGCGAAACTGGACCTTTATCAGCCAAGGGAACAGGCTGATGGGTTTCGACCAGGTTATGACACGAACGATCATCTCCAAGTCCTGAAGAATTTTATGGAAAAGTCCATTGAATACAATAAACCACTTGTCCTGATATTCGTCGACTACGAAAAAGCCTTTGACACTATAAACCAGTATCAGATGTTAAAGTCACTCTCCGACTGTAGAATAGACCATCAAAATACCTTAGGAATAGAGTCTATATATAAAAATGCTACAGCTAACGTAAAACTGCAAGAGACAACAAATAAATTCAAAATAAATAGAGTAGTTCGGCAGGGGGACACTATTTCGCCGAAACTGTTTACGAACCTGCTTGAGTATTATGTTTAAATCTGTAAATTTGGAAAATCTAGGGTTAAACATAAACGGTGAAAGCCTAACACATTTAAGATTTGCAGATGACAT
The DNA here is from genome assembly GCA_016904865.1 of Pissodes strobi. Lineage (NCBI taxonomy): Eukaryota > Metazoa > Arthropoda > Insecta > Coleoptera > Curculionidae > Pissodes > Pissodes strobi. The sequence goes on from MU184770.1 coordinate 80,826, forward strand.
AGTCCTAATATTAGATCGCCTCGACCATGCTATGAACATGCTACAAAATATAAGCTCTGCTTCCCATAAGGTCGGACTAAAAATTAATCTGATAAAAACCCAACTAATGACTAACCTTGTACCTTGTACTCGGTGAATGAGTACTTACATAGATGGCATCCAAGTAGAAGAAACTACCTCATACAAGTATCTTGGCCACGATATCCGTATAATCAGATATAATCAAACCTGCGAATTGCATAGGTGACTAGGATTAACTTGGGTCGAATTTGGGAACTTAAGGTACATATTAAAGTCAGATTTACCAATTTGTCTGAAGAGAAAGGCTTTCAACCAATGTATTTTGCCTGTCCTAACTTATGGTGCTGAGACTGACATTAGCAAAGATGGCATCCAAGTAGAAGAGACTAGGGGAGAGCGCCCCCAGAGACAGGTCCTACAGTGAGACAAACGGTTTCTCCCACTTACGGTGGTCGCGACAGACCAGTACTTTGATTGGTGAACCTTTAGAAGGCTGGCAATTTCGCCACTTCAGTTTGTAAAACGCTGCGGGATAGAGTGCACTTGTTGTTCACTCCTGTTGATTTTTGCCGCGTTAAAGTAAATTTCCTTCTAATCGAGTTTTTTTTTTATTTTCTGGCGAATGCATGTTTGTTTAAAGAATCGGACTGGATCATAGGTAAGTTCAATTTCTTAGTTTTTTATTGTATTTAAGTATTTTTCTTGTGTTTTGATTTCCCTAGATATATGCCCAAATATGGCGGCCGTGGTCGCTGGTCCAACAGTGAGACAAAATACCTTGCCCATCAGTGAGACATGTCTCACTGTTGGGCATACTGGCGAGATATGTCTCACTGTTGGGCATACGCAACTACTTCAATAATAAGATGGATAGGTAACCAATTCTTTTTCTTTTGTTGCAGATGAAAATGGAGACAAAGAAAAGAAAAATTGCCAATTGGACAGAGGAAAGTATGAGGCAGGCAGTAGAACTTGTTATAGCCGGTAGAAGCCTAAGAAAAGTCGCTACGTCAAAGGATGTTCCATTTCAAACCTTGGCGAGATACGTTAAGAAAGCTAAGCAGAACGATGAAATTAATAATATCAGAATGTCTCCAAATTATTCTGTAAAGAAAATATTTACTGAAGAAGAGGAAGCTTCCTTGGAAAAATATTTAATTGACAGCTCTCGAATATTTTATGGGTTATCGGTTGTCGATTGTAGAAAACTCGCCTTTGAGATGGCAGTTGAAAATAAAAAACAAATTCCTGCGAAGTGGTATGAAAGTAAAATGGCTGGATTAAAATGGTTTCGAGGGTTTCGTCAACGGCATAAACGTCTTTCACTTCGAACACCTGAAGGGTGTAGTTTGTCCCGAGCAACATCTTTTAATCGGCACAATGTATCGATTTTTTATGAAAATTTAAGAACCGTCTACAGCAGGAGTCCCAATTTCGCCGATGGAAGAAGAATTTTCAATTTGGATGAGACGGCAACGGTAACCGTTCAAAAATCCCAGTAAGTTTTAGCTGTCGAAGGTGCGAAGCAGGTCAACAAGGTAACAACTGGAGAGAGGGGCACACTTGTTACCACATGTTGCATAATCAGTGCGTCCGGTCAATATTTGCCGCCAGCAATGGTTTTTCCCAGAGCGAATTTCAAAGAGCATATGATCCGCGGAGCACCACCAGGAACATTGGGCCTTGCCACCCCTAGTGGATGGATGAATGCCGACTTGTTTCTGCGAGTCATGCAGCATTTTGTAAAATATTCCAACAGTTCAAAAGAAAACCCATCGCTGCTGATATACGACAACCACGAAAGCCACCTTAGTATTGCCGTCCTGGACTTAGCTAAAGCCAATGGTGTTACAATTTTGACCGTTCCACCCCACTCAACAAACAAAATGCAACCGTTAGATGTTGGGATTTTTAAGCCATTCTCAACAGCGTATAATGCATCAATTGACAGCTGGATGATGCAAAATCCAGGTAAATCACTGTCTATATACGAAGTAGCCTCATGCGTTGGTCTTGCTCATGAAAAGGCATTGACGCCTACTAATATTATAAATGCATTTAAAAAATGTGGAATCTACCCATTTGATGCCGACATTTTTACTGACATAGATTTTATGGCCAGTGCTGTTACCGATCGCCCTCTTCTAGAAACTGAAGGCAACAACAATGAAATGCACGATATAATACCATCGAAAATGTACATGTCAATGGTACAACTTCGAAAGAAATACCCCAGAAAAGTGAAGATTCTGCAGAAAAAATGACAGCTGAAAGCGTTTTCAAAAGCCCTGAAAATTTTAAAGGATTTCCTAAAGCAGAAGCTCGTAAAACAACAAATGGTCGTAGGAAAGCAAAAAGCATCATAGCCACTGACACTCCTGAAAAAGATGCCATACAAGAGAGGAGTATGGCCCGAGCTAAACACAACTCTAAGAAAGATAAATGCCAAGCGTCAAAAATAAAAAACATAAAAAAATAGTATTTGAGGAAGAATCAGACAGCTCTGAGGACGAGCCAACACTAGATTCATCATCTGGAGATGAATGTTTTACCAGAATTAATCCAGATGGGTTTGAGAACTTACACAAGCATCCAGAAGAAAATGATTTTGTCCTCGTAGATTTTTCCAGCAAATTACTAAAAAGAAAAATCTACTATGTTGGAAAGGTTATTGAAACAAATACAAACAGCCAAGATTATGAAATATTATTTTTAAGAAATCAGAAGAAGGGAACAAACAAATTTGTATACCCAGCTGTTATGGATACATCTATGGTGCCTATTTCAGACATTAAATTTATTATGCCCCCTCCACTCCTCTGCGGTCATACAAGCAGGCAACAGGGTTCTTTTACGTTTGAAATTGATTTTAGTTTCTTGAACATTCGTTAGCATTTTTAAACTAAATAATTTCATTTTATGTATTATAATTTACGTTAAAAAATATTTTTCGAATACTTGATTAATAAACGTTTGCCTAAATAAATATGTTTTATTGAAAAAGAATACTGTCTTACTGTTAGACCTCTACTGTCTTACTGATGGGCTCTAGAATCCAACACTGAGACAAAAATCTTGTTTTACGTCATTGTAAATAAAAAATATTAAATACTCACAAATTTTCCAAACAACTTCAAAAAACATTAAACAAAACCTTAATATATGCGTTAATTTCATTAAGGCAAACATTGAGGTAAAAGTAAGTAGTCTGCACCGAATACAAAAAAAAACGTCTCACTGTTGGGCGCTCTCCCCTACCTCATACAAGTATCGTTGGCTACGAAATCCGTATAAACAGAGATAATCAAACCTGCGAATTGCTTAGGAGAATAGGATTAACTTGGGCCGCATTTGGGAACTTAAGGCACATATTAAAGTCAGATTTACCAATTTGTCTGATTGGCTGATTGATGATTATGATGACTAGCCATTACAGAACAGTAAAGAACAGTAACAGCAAACTACCCCCATCCTGATTACGACTTACACACCAGATTTAGACGTAAGTTCGGAATATGCCTTTTTGTCCGAAGCGACCGTTCATGTCACCGCGAGGAAACACTCGAGCCGAACAACCGTGACGTCATGTGGCTCAAGTTCACCGCCAAGGGATTAACCAAGTTTATATGCTGTCTCTATCGCCCTCCGAGCGATAGAGCCTACCAAAGCTTTTTTACAACACTAGTTACCACTTTTCACTCAGGTCGATCACACCAATTCAGAAATAATCGTTCTGGGAGATTTCAATGCTCACAACACCAACTGGCACAACATCACAACAAGACCGACAACGAAGGTAGAGAAACTGAAGCATTTGCCATCAGCTGCAGGCTTACTCAACTTGTAGAAGAACCAACTCGAATTTCAGAGAGGGGCGAATTCGCCGCCCTCCTGATCCCCCATTAGGTACTTCCGACCACAAACTTGTTACAACGGTTTGTTAATTGCCACTTATACGGTAGGATCCACCATTGCCTCGCAAAATCTGGCATTACAATTCTGCAAACTGGGACGATCTAAGGGACTTCTATTTAGATTTTCCTTGGCTCGACGTCTGCTTTGGCACTGACGATCGACCCGTCAGTCTGCTGCGAAAAGATTACGCAAGTAATCTCCTCAGGAATGGATGCATACAACCCAAATTCCATCAAATTACCGTCAAAAGAAAAGCCCTGGTTCGACAGAAAATGCGAAAGAGCTGTTGGTTACAAACGTGTGATCGACGAAACTAAGGACAAACACAATCAAAGAATCAGGAATAAAATCTCGCAATGCCCCAGTGGTTCCAGGAATTTCTGGTCGGTTGTAAAGCAGTAAGTAATAACTTTACAAAAACGTCTCTCTCACCTTTGACAGATGAACGTGGCATCACGGCGACTACAGCCAAGGAAAAAGCAAACATGCTTGCCAAAATGTTTTCATCGCACTCTACCTTAGACGCCCCCAAGGCAGGGCTTTCCACACCATATCGAGCATCATCACCGTGATATTCGTAAAATCCTTAAAGAACTAGATACGCAAAAGGCATCAGGACCGGACGGAATGCCAACGAACTAACATCTATTCTTTCCAAGCTTTTTTCTCTGTCTTACCAAAAAGGGATTTACCCATCTTCTTGGAAAGTCGCTCGAGTGCAGCCTATTCCAAAAAAGGCAAGAAAACCACGCCCTTAAACTATCGCCCAATTACCTTGCTTCCAATAATCTCCAAAGTCATGGAACGTATAGTCAATCAGCAACTACTTAAGTACCTCGAGAACAACAAAATAATCAGCGATATGGCTTTCGCAAAGAGAGATCGACTGGAGATATATTGGCCTGGGTCACTCATATATGGAGTAGGGCAATTGAGAACTACGGAGAGTCTCGAGCGATTGCGTTGGATATTTCGAAAGCATTCGACAGAGTTTGGCATGACGGATTGCTCAACAAACTGCCGTCCTTCGGACTGCCATCCGCTCTCTGCAGCTGGCTTGCCCGTTTCCTTAAAAACCGATCTCTGCACGTTGCAGTTGATGGACACATCTCAGACACATTCACCATTAACGCGGGCGTGCCTCAGGTCGCAATACTTTCACCGACTCTGTTCCCCATCTATATTAAAGACCTGCTGACCGAAACGAATAATCCTGTTTACAGTTTTGGAGATGACAGTACCCTTGTCTCCCAATTTAGATCAGAAAAACCTTTACTAGCGACTGAGACTTATCACTACAGACAGGAGCAGATTACAGCAATTAATCAAGACCTGGAGAAAGTTCAAACTTGGGGCGACAGAAATTTGGTCCAGTTAAATGCAGCAAAGACCCAAGCAGCCACTTTTACAAAGAGGGCCAATACGGCGGGCCCTGACATCATTATGGCACGATTGACCATTCCTTCATCCTCGTCAAATAGTTTTTAGTTTTACTGGGTGTCTCAACAAAAAACTGTATACACCGCAGCAGTTGCTCTTGCTCTTCAAAGCGCAAATTAATAAGACCGTGCTTAGAATATTGCTCACACATCTTGGATGCCGCACCAAAACACACCCTAAAGCTGCTGGATTCCATTCAGAAGAGAGCTGTGCGTCTCGTCCGCGACCCGGAATCTGGATAGTCTGGAATACCGCAGACATGTGGCCGAGATGTCCCTGTTTCACAGATACTTTCACGACAGATGTTCCCAGGATTTGGCCTGCCTCGTCCCGCCCCTGGCAACGCATGCCAGAGAGCCACGACAGACGGCAAGAGCGCACCAGTTCGTTGTACAACTGGAAACACCTAGAACATCTCCTTACAAGTATTTCTTTTTCTGGCGCACTGCATCACTGTGGTACTCACTCCTTGGACATCTGTTTCTCCCTAATTACAACCTACAACTATCCAAGAACCGTGTCAATCAACATATTCGCACACACACCGCTCGTCAAGCGCCATAGGACCCCCCTTTAGTGCGTGTGCCACTGCCATAAAAAAAGAAAATGATCCAAGAAGCTATTGTGGAAACATTTTTTCTGCCCGTGAGTTGGAAATGTGTTTGCGGCTATAAAAGATAAGAGCAGTGCGGATTGGAATGGGCTTTCTTTGAGGGTTTTTTTAGCGTCACCACTGCCAGTGCAATAAATATATCCTTCAGTGAAGGTATCTTTCCAGCTTGCCTAAAGAGGGCCTTCGTTCTCTCACTTTATATGGGTGGGGACTAGGACAGTCCATTCAGCTTCCGCCCAATTGCATCTGTGTATCTACTTTGGCTTGTGAAGGCGAGGGTTATTTCTTTTCTGAATAGTTACGGACCTGTGAGCGCTCAGCAGTTTGGATTTCGGGGGTTGATGAGTACGGACAATGCCATCTTCGGGTCAACACCTGTACACTCAATTAAATGAAGGAGTGGCTGCTGTAGCGGTGTTCTGTGATTCATCAAAAGCATTCGATTGTGTGGATCACAAAATACAGCCGGAAAGTTTGTCCGGTCGTACCCAGGCGATTAAATTGTCGCTCTAAGGAGGTTGATATTAATGCAGGTACACCTCAGGGCTCGGTCTTGGGGCCGCTCCTTTTTTTCATCTATGTGATTAATCTTCCTCACCTTTCAATATCAAGAAAATTTACTGTGTTTGTAGATGATACCTCCTCTGGCAGGACTCTGATGTTGAAAGGTTGCGGCATGTGTTAGGACAGGCTTGCTAAGGATAAAGCAGCGGTGTGATGCAAAATTGCTATCTTTCAATGTTTCAAAGACTAATACCGTAAATTTTAATTGTGTCGTTGACAATATCTGTCTGGAAGATGAGCTTGCTTCTATGCACTATATGAACAAATTGCTAGGATTAACGATAAATAAATCTTTAAAGTTTGACAAGCATGTTTTAGATATTTAAAGAGAATCTCTCCTGGCTGTTACGCTCTTAGAATAATATCTAATAAATTTGATTTTTCTGTAGCCAGAAACCCATATTTCGCATTGATAGAGTCACATCTCCGTTACGGTGTTTGTTTTTGAGAAAAGAGCAATTAGATATATGTGTGGAGCGAGGGTTCGTAATTCAGGTCATCCTTTATTCCTCGTATCTTGACTCTGTGTGGTTTGTTTAATTTCGAGACTGTTTCTCTCGTCTTTAAGAAACACTAGAATCAGCTGACCATGGGTAGGCATTATTTCACCCGATAGAGATATTCTTTCGATTGCTCATATCATATTCTGAATAAATTTAAGGTTCTATAATATATGGTGGAAGGAAATCTTTGAATAATTTACCTTTGAGACTAAGGATGCACGTTTGTGATATATCAGAGAAGTGATACTATACGTATCCCTTTCACTGAAGTTTTTAATGAGATTTAAAATTAAATGTGAGTATAAGTTATGTTTTTAAGATTTTTAATGTATTGGTTTTTGCCCCTTTCTGTTTTTTGTTTTCACCTTATTTTAATGAGAATTTTTGTAATTTTAAGCTCTCTGATTTGTAATCCTTTGTTTTACTTTTCTGAATTAGTATTAACACCTAGTTTCTAAGTATGGGTTTGCCGACAAGTCTTCTTTTCATGACATCAGCAGCATCAGTTATTGAAATATTATACTATATGGAAATTGACAGAACAAGAAACTATCTGAAGTACTCATTGGAGGCAATGGATGCCGATATGTATTCCAAACATTAGAAACGTTAGGAGGATGTTTCCTGCAACTGGAGTATAAAGACGGACTAGACCAAAAATCTAGAAAATCTTGCAAAATTTGACCTAAATTAATAAACATTAAACTAGGAAACGTTGGAAAAATTAAAACAATAATCTTAGTATTCAATATGATTTAGAGAGAAATAATAGTACAGCAGAGCATTTTGCAAAATTCGACCTTAATTAAAATTAAATTAATAAACAATAGAATAAAGTTGTATATATTAAAACAAAAATCTTACTATTACCAGTATTCAATACGATTTAGGGGAAGAGATAGTAGAACAGAGAAAGTTGGAAATAATAAAACAATAATCTTACACTTACCAATATTCAATATGATTTTGGCAAAATATAATAGAGCAGAGAATCTTGCAAAATTCGATCTCAATTAAAATTAAATTAATAAGCCCTAGAGTAGAGAATGTTGGAAGAGTTGGAAATATTAAAACAAAAATTTTACAATTACCAGTATTCAACATGATTTAGAGGAAAAGCTAGTAGGGCAGAGAATCTTGCAAATTTCGACCTTAATTAAAATTAAATTAATAAACACTAAAATAGAGAAAGTCGGAAATATTAAAACAATAATCTTACAATTATACTAGTATTTAATATGATTTAGGGAAAAAGATAGTAGAGCAGAGAATCATACAAAATTCGATCTTAGTTAAAATTCAATCAAAAAACACTAAAATAGAGGAAGTTGGAAATATTAAAACAATAATCTTACAATTACCAGTATTCAATAATAGCGTCTGGGTACACCGGAATGGATTTCGATTGCGACATTGCGAGGCTGCGCGCATGCTCAGTTTTTGACACACATTTGACAAAAGGCTTTTGATTTTCGGTGGATTGCTCTCAGCGAGCCTGGTGGTTCAGTAGTTTGAAGCCGTGTCTGTGATGGGGCGGCTCGGGCTCATATGTTTTTATATGTTTTTTATGGTTATGTTTGTTCCTTTTTTAAATTTGGGTCAGTTTCGTTTAACTGCGTCCCGGAGGCATTTAGGCAGAGTCTACCATTGATTAGCAATAGGCTATAAATTAAGGTCTCTCATTGGTTATTGCTAATCACTGGTATGTTTTGTACAAACATTGCTAATCGCGGGTAGATTTTGTCTCCCTGGCAATAAAGCCATATTCATTGTTGCCGATCGGAGGTAGGATCTGGCTGGTCATTGCTAATCAGCGGTATGTTTTGTCTACACATTTTTTATTACGCATTATGCCATTTTGTTTTGTGAGTCGTGCATTTCTATTTTATTTCTCGCGTGGTTTTATTAGTGCCCCTTAATCATTATTAGCTACGTTACCAACTTACTGCTACGTGACAATATGAATACTGATTTGAAATTTCCCACAAATTTTCGCTATGAACTATTAAATCAATCAAAAGAAAAAACAGTGTTATGGGCTGACATTAATTCTGGTGCAAAATGTATTCAGTGGATAGCAGAATTTTCTGCCGAAACTAATACTTCTTGCTTCTTGTGTATTACGCAGATCCAAGACCGCATCAAAGAAGATATTATGCAGGTGAGTAGGTATATTAAAGTTAAATTTAGCCCTTTTAGTTTCTGAGCTACAGAGTGAAAAAAAAAACAGAGAGAAAACAACTAAAAGGAGAGGCGATAATAAGCGTCGGTACCTTTCATGTTGTTGTACCCGGGTGTTGGTAAATCGGTTCCCGGCAGGTAGGAAATAAAAGGGTAGTTGGAAACATCTGTTAATAATATGTAAATTGGTTCCCAAATCCAAAAAGTCGTTGGTATATTGGTTCCCCTTAACAAATTGAGGGTGTAATAAATTATATTGGGGGTGTGAATGAATTGTATAGATATTGAAGTTTTAGTTTGCATTTTTGTTCTGTGGCTATCACTTGTGTTGTATTTTCGTCATGAATTTCGAAATAATTTCAAGTGAGCGAGGAAAATAGTTAATAGTTTTATTAATAACTATAAATATGGTTTCCAAAAGCTCCTGAAAACTGGCGACAAGCGATGCACTTACACAAATAGAAAGTGCAAATCATTTGTCCTTACTTTGGGCGAAGGTGACAATAATATAACTATTACAAAACATATACAAGAACATTCCCATGATGCTGTTGTGGAAGAGTTAAACCGTCAAATCGTTAATGCTGCTGCAAACGAAAAGCTGTAGAGGACCTATCCGAAAAACCTGCGAACATTATTCGCACTGCTTCACGAACATCTGCCATTCACAATTGTTACATCTGACGTTGCTTGTGTCCGAAGAAACATCTACAATGCTCGTAGAAAAATGCAGCCAAATTTACCGAAAAACATCCAGGGAACTTTTGACTTCAAGGCAAACATTCAAACTTGTAGGGGTGAGCAGTTTTTACTTTGTAACAGTAGAATTGAAGAGATAGTGATACTTTCGTGTCAATCTAATATTCAGATGTTAGAAAAAGTGACGCATATTTATTTAGATGGTACCTACGTTTAATTACTGCACACACTTTTTCTACCAATTTTTTACTTTACATGGTTATTGTAACGGACATTATATTCCATTAATTTTTTCATTGTTACCAAATAAGCGAACAGAAACGTCTAAAAATCTGTTCAACGTAATAATCCATATTTGTAAGGATGATGGTATTGCATTAAGAATTTCGAAAATTGTTATTGATTTTGAGCAAGTCATCCATAAAGCAGTGGTGCAAATTTTTCCTTCAGCAGAAATAATCGGGTGTCGATTTCACATTGCCCAATCGTGATATAGAAAAATTCAAGAATACGGCTTTACACCCGAATATAGAAACGAACTTTCTGAAATTGGTAGATGGCTACGAATGACTTTTGGTCTTACATTTTTAAATCCTCATGATGTTAGCGACTGCTTGGTTTTTGATTTAATTGCGATAGCACCAACAGACGAAAATATTCAAAAGTATTCAGGTTATTTAATAGATAATTATATAACACAAGATTCGCTCTTTCCACCTCACCTTTGGACTGAGAACTCAGCTGAACTTACGCGCACTAGTAATGCCTGTGAATCATTTCATAATCATTTCAATGCGTCTTTTTATAAAACACATACTAACATTTTAATTTTTTTGGAGAAACTTAAAGAATTTCAAACTGAAAATTATGTAAAATTACAAAGCGCCAATATTACGGCTAAAATACAGAATAGTAAAGTCAAGAACCGCCAAAAATTTATAGAAAAAATGATAGAATCTTATTTAAGAAAGGAAATTAGTCGACTACATTTTATTAAATTTGTTTCTTTTCACTGTGCTGTTACCTACTAAGGATTGAAATTATGAAAAGTATTATTTTGTATTAGTTGCTATTATTTAATTTTATGTTGTATGTTGTATAATAAACAGATTTATAAAAATCAAACCGTGATTTATTAGGTAAATCTCGGGAACCAATTTACACATAAAGGTCAGGTAAACTAAAAATGTTGGGAACCAATTTACACATAAAGATAAAGTCAACCAAAAATATTGGGAACCAATTTAGAAATTATTTGTGACCCTTCTTAGTTTGGGAACCAATTTACATGTACCCGTGTACCCTTTTTGGTGACCTTGACTCTGCTGCGTTGACAACAATACCACCAAGTATCGGCAGAAAAATATTTAAAGCTAATGACATCTGATCACCTGAAATCGGCTGATGATGTTTTGAATTTGACAGTTATACCACAGCTTACCAAACAATCAGCCGACTCTCCTGTCAAAGTGAAAATAAAAATCTGACGTCGCCGACGCCATTTCGGGTTAAAACACAAGGCCGGGATAAGGAGTATTCAATTTTAAATAGACAGGATTGGAGTTTTCATATTATATCTTATTTTTTTTTTAGTTTTATCGTTGATTGGATGCAATCAACGGTTTTAGTTAATTTTCATTGGTATATTTGTGTACCTACATTCTCGCTGAACAAAAAAAATAGATATCAACTTTTTGTTTTAAATATAGGTACCTATACTTAGTTTTTTTTTTTATAAAATACTGTCTTAAGCGGGAAGAAAGGATATATAAACCACTGAAATCATAGAAATATTGATTTATTTTACAAAAATAACTATTTAAGGTATAACATAGGTTTGTTATCAAATGTGTATCTATATAAAAGTAAAAATGTGTAATTATTGAGTTTTCCATATAATAAGCTTATTTTTATTAATACCTACTTTTAAAGTTTTTGTTAATATCTTTTAAAGTATAATATAGCCTAACTCGTATGTTTATTTGAATAACAAAATTCTTGGGGAACTCGGGACAAGCGTGGCTAAATTGAACTGTTTGAGAAATACTTTATAACATTTGACAAATATTTGGCAGCACAACGAATTGTTCGAAATTTTTTTGAAAAATAGATTCAATTTTTGCTATAAAGGCAAAAAAGTCATCGTGGGGATTCTTCAAATCAGATTTCCGTATATCTTTGGAAGCATTTTCATATGCACCAAAAATATATATAAAGGGAGGTGTCATCCAAATCTTGATGTGCTTCTGAATATGCCATGCAAGTTTGACATGTGTGGATTTCCTCGCATCTATTTAAAAGATAACCACACACGTACCAAATAAAAATCTTTTCTAGATTATAATTCTCTCTCTCTCTCTCTCTCGCTCTCTCTCTCTCTCTATCTCTCTCTCTCTATCTCTCTTTATGGGGCTAAGTGACACTAACCGAAAGTTAATTGGACGACTAACCCAAACTAACCAAATATATTAAAATTGATCATAACGTATCGTATAGTTATGAGCCATGTCCTTGCCCTATGACAACATTATTATATTATACATAAAAGTACACAAATATAAAACAACCTTTTTTAAGCGATTTAGAGGTATGTACATGTATTTGAAGCTAATATTTAATATAATTTAAGGCTTGAAAAGCTATGGATATGAGTTTTAAATTATGTTAATTTTGCACATGGTGTCCCTTTTAAGAGGGGCATATAGCTTATCTCGAAAACTACGGGGGTTACAAAAAAACTAAATACAAAAGTTGTTCCTAGTAATATGATCTTTATTTTTTGCTTGTTTTTTTTGTATTTTTTTAATTGTCACTTTTTTATATACAGGGTGGTCAAACCAAGTTACATTTTTTAATGAAACACCCTATATTTTATTAAATTTTTGGATTCTACTTAAAATTCTCAGAATATTTGATGTAGAGATAGTACTTTCACAGCTATAAACAGTTGAAAATCGGTACTTTGGCTAAGTTTCACCTTGATAGCAAGAAGACCATTAGAGATGAAGTAAAATTAATTTCACATTCCGAGGTACCATATTTGGTACACATCGTACCACCTGCCAGTTAGTACCGTCAGATAGCTCTTGAAAAGTTAAGATAGGAATGTGGAAAAATATAAAAAAAATAAAGATTATTTTACTAGGAACAACTTTTGTATTTAATTTTTTTTGCAACCTCCGTCGTTTTCGAGATAAGTTATAGGCCCCTCTTAAACGGGCCACCCTGTACAATAATTATTTTTTCTACAGCCGTGCGCAAAATAACTAATTAGTAATTTCAAATGAAATCGCAAAATCGACGAACGCCGCGGCATCCTTATTTTATGCTCTAAAGCGTACATGGAAAAAAAATTCTCACTTTTTCCGTCGAGTGTGCTATGGATAGTGATGGCAACCAAAAGTATAAATAAATGACAGTCGTGCATTTGTTACAATGGATGCTGGCACTCCTGTTCTAAATATGCCCGAATATAATATGCGAAAAATGACAAGTCATTTGCAAATTTCGGACTAAGTAGAGAGAAAAATGTGTATTTAATTTAAAAAAATGCGGCTATAGAAAAAGTTCTGTGTATTTTTTGAGCGCGAAGTAAGATTGCCATTTTCGAAAGGTTAACGCGCTCCGCGGTAATATTCTTTCTCAAGCGGCAATCCGTTACTTTACGCTCTAAAAACACAAATAACTACTACAACAATTAATTTGTTTAAGGTAATTTGTAACATAATCTTCATTTTAGGATAAACAATATCATAGTAAGAAGTATTACATTCAAAATTACTCACATTCCAGTAAAAACAGCTATGCTTACATTAATGAAATATATTTCTAGGCTACAAAAGTACATCATTTTTAAGATGCTTGTCAAAAAAACTTACCTAATGGCATCTTTGGGAAATCTAAAAAAACTTATTTTCTTGTTAGATTCATAACTTTTCGCACTGCAGTTTTTAGCCGCACAAACGTGTCCACCTCGCGGTTTATTCATTTCTATTACAAGCACAGGTATTATAAAATAAGTAGTTTGTTCAAGAACGTATGTACACTGTTAATTACTGTAACTAGAAAATATATATACCTAAACTGAAACTACGACACTGGCTAACACAAACAACTCATCTGACACGACCACCAGCAACGAGCCAACACTGTAGAATTTGATAGATTTTAACCCAGAATGGCGGCCTGCGCGAGGAAATGCGCATATCGTTCAAATTTTAAGAGTTGGATAGCTGATTGTTTGGTAAGTTGTGGTTATACCCTTTGTGCTTGGATATGGGCATACAAAATCGATTAACAAGCTGTCGCCTCTCCTTTTAGTTATTTTCTCTCTGAAAGCTGGACAGCCTGTACTTTCGGCACTTATCATTTCGACAATGAACTGACGAGCATTCGTTTGTTTAAAACAGATTTTGATGAAGTCAGTATCTTGGGTTCATATATTGCGAACATTTTAAATTTTAGAAGAGAGTACAGCTGCCACCATACGTCTTTTAATAAATCAAAATCCACTGAAAGAAAATCAAAAAACCTCAACTGTAAGGCGTCAATTTCTATTGTAGTAAAAATACAGACAAAATAGAGTTCTTATAAAATTGTAAATAAAACAATTTCAGTACTTACCAGCTCAACATACATACTCACGCACTGAGCAATGCAGAGGCAGTTGGTTATTTACCTGCTACTAACGAGCTCAGATGTGTTTTCGAAAAATATTTTAATGATGACATGGATATTACGGAAGCCTGTAATTTTCACAATGATAAATTAGAACTTGAAATGGACGAAGGTCTTACCGCAAATGCTTCTATCAATCCAAAATATAGAACAGTAAAATATTGGTACACTGAATGGAGGAAAATTAATTTCGTGTCACGCACTGGTGTTGGGTCATTACAGGTACTTAATACACTGACGGACAATTGAAGTGGTCCAAAGATAAAGTGCAGAAAAAATGATTTCGCATATATTTAATTTTAGACACCTGATCATTTTTTGTTAGGTTACCACATATTTCGACTATCGAGGACCATCATCAGAATATATACAACCTGCTGTTTTTCACAGTTACAGGGTATTGCATGATAAGATGTTTTTGGCGATAGTTCAACGTGTGGATTAACCGACTTAATTTTGATAAATATATAAAATCATTTTGTAGCCTAAATCATCAGCTATTAAACTTTTCGTCTACCTAATCTAGTTTCCGAGTTATAGCGTTTTTTTTGTGATTACATGCTTTTATTAAAGAAGTTTTGAGTTAGTTGAACAAAATGATTAATGAAACTGCTTATGAATCGTGAAAATGTTCATTATGGGATGGTTTTTTAATCTAGCAAATAGAACAAAATAGCAGAACAACAACCAAAAAAATTAACAAGAACAACAACAAAATAAACTACAATAAAAAAAATAGGCATATTTTGTAAGCGTATTCCAAAACACCAATACCACCTCTTGGATTAATAACGCCCATAACTCGACTGGGCATATACTGCTTATGCAGTTGTCTATGACTCTTTGCTCTATTAATTCCCATTTTTGTTGAGCTGCCACAACTGCATAAATTATTTAAGATATCAACGTCATTATTGCAAGAGATAGGCGTACTCGGTAATTGATGTTTTCTCAATGTGGTGACAAAACTTGCCTAATTTGTTTTGTTATTGTACTTGTTAATTTCTTTGGTTGTTATTCTGTTGTCTATTCCAGATTAAAAGCAGTGCTATAATAAACACTTTTACGATTCAATAGCAGTTTCATTAATCATTTCGCTCAAATAACTCAAAAGTTCCCTAATAAAAGCATGTAACCACAAAAAATGCTACAACTCGAAAACTAGACCAGACGGATCAATAGATAAAAAATCAATTAAAGCTAATGAACTACGCTACAAAATGGCTATATCAGTATTTATCAACATTAGGTTGGTTATTCCACAGCCAACGTTGAACTTTCGCAAAAAAAACACAGCAGGTCGTATATATTTTGATAATGGTCCTCGATAGTCGAAACATGGACCTACACAATAAAAAAATCAGATCTCTTTGATGTGTGAAATAAAAAAAATGCGAAGTCAAACTTTGTGCATTTTTTTCTTGGGCCACCTCAATTGCCCGTCGGATTTTATGCACCACTTATTGAAACTAAGTCTAACTGCTCAAATAATCCAGTAGTTTTAAATCATGAGCCTATAAACGCCGGAAATGAAAATTCTGAAATACTGCCAGTCCTAGAAAACAAAAATTCCAATGAAAATGAGTTTGAAATTTTCCTTGGTGCATTACGAGAGCAACATACTACGTTTGGTACATGTAAAGTACTTTTAAGCAGATGTTTAAAAAGGCTGGATAAAGTAAAAACAAAAAATAGTTGGGATACATTTTTAAGTACGTGCGGTAGTACTTTTGGTCTACGGAATCGATCTGGTGCTTCAATAAGAGTTCAGCCGACATCCATCTCCAGAAGGAAACCAGGTGTAACCAGAGCGTCGACCTATAGGTCGACCAGCAATTGGTGAAAAAACAAATCCAAAAAGGAAAAGAAATCTTGCTTTGAATGTAAATAACAATGTACCAAATGCGAAATCACACTAAACATTAAAATTTAGCTGTAATAATTTAAAATTTTTGTGTATAAATGATAAAATAATAAATCCTGTATTATTCCATATCTCCTCTATTCATCAAAAACCTCAGAGTCATATCTGTAGTAAATATCTACGTGCATGTGTTTAGACAAAACATACTGCTAATTAGCAATCGCAAGCCAAATCCACCTCCTATTGGCAACAGTGAAAATGCCTAATACCAGGGAGAACAAAATCTACCCGCGATTAGCAATTTTTGTACAAAACATACCAGCGATTAGCAATAACCAATGAGAGACCTTAATTTATAGCCTATTGCTAATCAATGGTAGATTCTGCCTAAATGCGTCCCGGAGCGAGCGAAGCGAGCGGAGGGCCATGCGTGAAGTAAAATAATAGTCAACGTTTCATAGGATCATATGATACACATAAAACTTCGCAATATTGCAATGAAATTCATATAATAGAATATTTCAATAAATGTTTTCTTAATTTGTCGAGAGCAACTCATATACTTAGACGAAGAGCTCAAAACAGTTTAAACTATAAATCACTATATATAGCCCCCAACTAATGTATTTCGAGACTTTACACTTCGTCTCGGAACCAAATTAAATTCCAGGTGTCTTCCGTGGAATTCGAGATCTTATGTTAGCAACTGTTAGCACGTTAATTTAGAAATCTTTTGCGGAGGGTCACTACCCGAAATGGTTCAAATATTCACAACAATGTACAAAAGTAAGGGCAATATAAGGAATGTCGCTTATAACTGACCTATTTCCATACAAAACCACTAATTATAGTTAGGCGCCTAGTATATTCAGGAAATCAAAATTATAAGGGTTATTTTCATTTCATAGAGATGACCTTTAACAATTTCAATAGTATTTCTTTGGGTGTTTGCTTATAATATGTCTGTACATATTCGATAAACCAAATATGAATTATTAAATATTAACAATTTATGAAATGTCAAAAAAGTTAGATCAAACCATATATAGAAAGTTTTAACATAAGTTGGTTTGGTTTGGTTCTACGATCTTTTTTCATAATTCATTGGAATTCGTATTCAAGCTCATATTCTTTGATTTCGATACTAGCGTTTCTACCTTAGAGAGTTCGTTCTGTTAGTACGTAATGTATATTTAGCCGTTATTATTTAAAAAAGGGTTGTGCACTGTGTGCGCATATCTGAAGTGAAACTTCTTAAACCTAAACCCTAAACGCCCTAGCCTTATACATCTCGTAATGGATTTGATTAAAAGGTAGTTTTTTTAATAACAATTAACAAAAAGGAAGGCCTAAATGAAAAAAAATTCTTCATAAAAGTTTCGCTTAGGTCTTGACAAGGTAATAGAGCAAATCCCATATTTTTTGCTTGTAAACTAACAAAGATATCACAATAAAACTCTCGCCGCTTTTACGGGACATATCGTCGTGTCGCCGCTATTTGGGACATATCGTCGTGTCGCCGCTATTTGGGACATACGTCGTGTCGCGACCTTCAAATTTTACTCCCGGCGCCCGCGCGCGTTAAGGAAGTTTCACTTCAAAAATTTAATCTGGCATAATACGTCATAGTGTACAAATAAGCGCCGGGGGTTGGAAAGGTGATCAAACTGACAATGGAAGAAAAAATAATGAGGACAAATGTTTTGTAGGGACTTCGTGCCAGAGGCCCGAACTTGTTGGTTGCAGATGTAATTCTTGTAGTAGTACTTTAGTAAAGGTGCCTGAACGTAGTGTTCGAACAGTTGTTTCAAACAAGGGACTATACTTAAATGATTTAAAATTTGAAAGAAGGGGCAGAAAATTCGCGAAAAAAAGGCGCAGTTCAACGCAAAGTGCAATCACTTTATTTTATACGCTATATTATTGCGACTGATCGATCGCTTTTTAAAACGCAGTCTGTAAAGCCTATTAATAGAAAAATAAGAGAGTTTATTATGGCGAGAAAACTAAGCTGCTTGTAAAAAAAAGAAAAGACAATTTTAACATCATTTTTAAATTTCTACATTTTGAAAACTCACTGACGGATTTATATGAGCTTTTCAGATCTGAAATGTGGTTTTATTGAGATTTCACATCAAAGTGCCGCTTTGCGCTACCATGTATATTTGTATATTTTATAGAACTGAGAAGAAAGTAGTCCAAAAATTGAAAAAGTTCAAGATGCATTTGTTACAGGTTGGGTGGTAGCATTTTCAAAACATCTAGTTCTACGTAGCACGATAATTATACTGATGCTCTTATGCTTCACGCTTCCGTCTCACTGTGTATGGGGACGTTGATACTTGATACAGATCTCATATACATGTATCGCAACTTGTATTGCAACATGTGGCGATACCGATCTCATCGTGTGTGGGCAAACTAACCTAAATTTAAAAAATAAACAAACATAACCTCAAAAAAATAACATCTGTCGGCACTGACGGGAATCGAACCCGGCTGGTCGTATCACAAGCACAGCCATGTAACCAGTAGACCACCAGGCTTGCTGAAAGCAATTGACCAGGAATTGGAAGCCTTGTCTCTCAAAAACCTTACACGCATTACGCGTGCCCATACCTGAACCTTCGCAATATCGCATAAAAAATTAAATCATAAAATCCATTCCGGTGCCCCCAAGATGCTTATGTAAGCGTGGAAGAGTCCTTCTTCTAGTCCATTTTGTTCGATGACGTACGCCCCTTCCGGCATCGGCAGTTGCCTCGAGGGCTGTCCACAAGTTCCCATAGATCAGATCAGCAGATCAAACTGTGAGAGATTTTGCTTTTTTATATTTATAATTGAGCCAGTCTTTGAACAGATTATCTACATAAGATTCTTAAGGCAAACCATCAATATTTTAAGTAAAATTAATTAGGTAGTGTAGTGGATCGCATCACTTACAATCATATTACAAAGTATATGCTCTTAATACTGAAAAAAAACACCCCTTGATCTTCAGAACACCAATCACAGCACCGCATTTTACTTGATTGCTATACCGTTTAGAATCCGTGAATATACGTTGCTGGTTGCCTAATTGAGCGGCCAATCAGAAACGGCTAATATAGTATAATGCCATAGCTCTGTAAAGAATGTTAATATGCTCTCCGGCATTTGAGCTAGGGTCTAATTTACAAGCGTGGAAGACAGCTCTTCCTTGCCTCCTCATCGTTAATTGTATTTTGTTTTAACTAAACTATATTCATTCTCAGTTTCTTCTACTCCGAGGTGAGGATAGATAAATAAAATTATAAAATAATAAAGGGTGTGGTAAGTGTAAGCCCAAGTGCTCAGACCATTTAAGCTGGTATGAACTAAAGCCAAAAACGAAAACGCACGTAAGAATATCATTTTTAATGTAAGCGATGTGAGTTGGATAGGTTTATAGTCACAACTAAGAGGTGTCTATACAGGCTATACTACCTGCTCAAAATGGCGATGGAAAATGGAAAACAAAACCTTGACGTAAAAAACAATTGTGCTCTAATTGACTGGCGCAAAGACATTTAACCTGAAGAGACGGGACAAATGGTTCTTTGTTTTCCCCCAACATTGAGGCACATTCTATGGTCAATAGATGTAGCGTTGCCAAATTTTAAGTTTACGAGTTACTGTACATACTTTTTTCATATTAAATTATAACACTAAATACTTATTTTCCCCATTTTTGATTCATCAAAAACCGGTTCTGAAGTTCTTACATGTCAATCTGGCAATGCCGCTTACCTTGGTTCCGCCTTGTTTTACCCCCAAAATATTTATAGTATGCACGTAGTAAAGTAACTGCACCAATAGATTGAGAGCATTGGAGGTCGACGACCGACGCGACGGCTCTTCCCCATTCGAAGTATACTAACTTGGTAACGTTTCAAAACCAGTGAAGGCACTGCTGTAAATATGTTTATCTACTTTAATTATATTATATACCTACCTAATACGGATACTTATTAATACAATAGCTTTATAGAAATACCCTAACAATTTACTGATTTAGCAAATCTAAATAAACCAATTACAATTGGCAATACTCTAGATTTAATCTTTTTTTCTAGATATACCAGTTTATTTAGGAGATTTTTTTCAGTGATAGTAGCATTTATAATGAAATGAAAATATATTTTTAATAGGTATTTAATAGAAGAAAATAGTTATTAAGCTACTTTTTGAATATGTCATTAACCAGATTTTTGTCATATTTATATGTTTTTAAATAAAATTTGTATGCTTCAGTTCCTTTTTATTTGTCTCAAGAATAATGATAACCAATTTATTTTTAGGCTAGCAGTGGTATGATTTAATTTTTCGTTTAACCATTGAGAGCAGAAAAACCATATGTGTCACAAAAACGTTTAAATCGGGATAAAATTGCGTATTTTTGGTATCTCATAAATTTCGTGTTCAAATTTGAAATTATTCAGGAAATAAGTTTTCGGAAATTTTATTTCATTATTAGCTGCTGAATAGTATATTATGCAATGACCATTCATTGCAAATGTAAGTTGAATATACTTTTTTCTACGATCATTAAAAAATAACATTATTATAGATCTGCTTTCAATTAAACAATGTTATTCATTACTCATGGGCCGTTGAGTAATATTAAAGAAGTCACTGGTTTTAACAAATTCAGGCATGCCATGACCGTGTTCTTTTGTCAATTATCGTGTGTCAAACTATTTTGCAAAGATCAGATCAGACGTCAAAGTGATTGCGAGTTTAGAAATTTGATAATAATAATAATTATGGAATCCGATTTCGAAAATGAAGTAGAAATGTGTATCTACGCCCCCAGAAGTTTTAAATGCTGCAAATATAGCTACAAAGCATTTATTGCCTGAAAAATCCAGGAAAAAGTACGAAATGTGTATAGCACTTTTATGGATTGGCGAGCCCGCAAAAACGTCAATTCTTTTTCTGAAAATGTGCTATTAGCTTATTTTGGAGAACTTTCAGAAAAATACAAATCTTCACCATTATGAAGCCAGTACTCCATGTTAAGAAGCACTTTGGATATAAATAACAACATTAATATAGAAAATTACTCAAAGTTGAGCAGTTTTTTAAAACGAAAATCTGAGGGATATCAAGCAAAAAGTCCAAAACATTCACTCCAGATGAAATTAATAAATTTATGGCTAAACTTTCTTTTAGATGAAATGGGTTATGTAAAAACTGTGTTTTTGTTTGTTTATAAAACGTCTGTCTGAACATAGAAACACAAATTTTGTTTTTCGGAAATGCGTCATTTCCGTTTTCCAGACTTTAGATTAGCTGAAATCGGTTACATAAAAATTAGTTTTTGTTTAAAATTCTAGACATTTATTCACAGCCCAGGAATCAAAGATTTTTTTCCGGAAATGCATCATTTCTTTTTTTTCAATTTTTTTTCACAATTTGTTTTTCAATTTCTTATTTTTTAGTTTAGAATAGCTGAAATCGGTTACATAAAAATAAGTTTTACCTTAGTACTTGACACATTTATTCTAATCGCAAGAACTAAAAACTTTTCTCCGGAAATGCGTTATTTTCGTTTTTCAAAAAAATTCTAATTAAAAAAAAGAAGTCTTGTACGTTATATTATGTCCCGCAAAATTAAAATGTAATTTACAGCGTTTCTAGTATAAATTAACGAGTCTTACTGAATTTCAGTTTAAAAAAATGCTAATTTTTCAGGAAATGTTAATGAAAGTAATTTCTAAGTATGTGTCCCTTAAACAATACATCCCTATTTGCAACATCCAAGATGCCTTTGTTACAACAGCTCTCCATTTCAGATGACATTGGACAAATTAAGAATTAGTAACCATGGGTGGCGTGACGTATCTTTAATCATTATATTATTATTTAGAATTTTCACAATTATTTCAATATTTTATTACAAATGCTCTTACATTTTTAAATTTAACGACAAAAGCACGCGATTTAACTGAAATTTTTTAATAATAAAATTCCACTGACATAAAAATTGTACATTTAAAATGACAACATATTTAAATTGCAAAATTAAATAAGCGCGCTTACAGACACCCGACTGAGACAAACTAACCTAAGCTAACCCAAGCTAATCGAAACTAACCCAAACTAACCCAAGCTAATCCAAACTAACTCAAGCTAACCCAAACTAACCCAAATTACAAAGCTAAATAAGCGCGCTTCGCGCGCTTACCGTAACTCCAGCTAACACAAACTTCAAATCGCAAAATTAAATAAGCGCGCTCCGCGCGCTTACAGTGACCCGACTGAGACAAACTAACCCAAGCTAATCCAAACTAACCCAAACTAACCCAAGCTAACTCAAGCTAACCCAAATTATAAAGCTGAACAAGCGCGCTTCGCGCGCTTACCGTAACTCCAGCTAATCCAAACTTCAAATTGAAAAATTTATTAAGCGCGCTCCGCGCGCTTACAATGACCGGACTGAAACAAACTAACCCAGAATAACCTAAGCTAACCCAAACTAACCCAAGCTAATCCAAGCTAACCCAAACTAACCCAAATTACAAAGCTAAACAAGCGTAACTCGAACTAACCCAAACTAAGCCAAAATTTGCAAATTGCAAAATTAAATAAAAAAAAATTAAATAATAAAAAAAAAATGATGCATTTCCGAAAAAAAAAATTGATTCCTGGGCTCTGAATAAATGTCTAGAACATTAAACAAAAACTAATTTTTATGTAACCGATTTCAGCTAATCTAAAGTCTGAAAAACGGAAATGACGCATTTCCGAAAAAAAATAATTTGTGTTTCTATGTTCAGACAGACCTTTTATAAACAAACAAAAACACAGTTTTTACATAACCCATTTCAGCTAAAAGAAAGCTGAGCCGTATTAAGTATAATGATGTATTATTTATTTAAATGTAAATACATAAAAGGGAAACGGCGATAATAGTTAATATCTTAACATTTATTCCTGCTGAAGTACATCCAATTTATCTTCCCAAATGGCGCGTTTGGTTAGTTTGGGTTAGTTTCTACTAATAAAAGTATTTTAATATTATTATTATTATTTCATGTTAAGTTCAGTATTATATTTTGTCAATATTGCCTAACAAAATTGTATTTAATCTTGGCTATAATGATCGTAGAAAAAGTATAGTATTCTACTCGCATGTAATGGCCATTACTCACTCGGATGAATTACGACCCTCGCCTTCGGCTCGTGCCGCAAACTGCATCCTCATGAATAATAGCTATCATTACATGCTCGTTGAATAATATACTATTTTTCTACGACTGCCTTGAAAATAGACAAAAACGCACTAACAACTGCTCTTGAAAACTGGACATTTCACACGCTTATTCGGGTAGTTAGATTAAAGGGCTTCGTCTCCGTTTTAGAGCTTCGCCCTCAAAGGTCCCATTACCAGTTCTCTAAAAAAGGGGGCCCAATTATAGGGCTTCACCCCCCGGGAGCCCCTTTTTGCAAAACTGTAGAAAATTGAACTTTTATACCAGGGGCCCCCTTTTAAGACTTGGGGCCCCATTTTAGGGCTTCGCCCCCGGGGGCTCCATTGCTAAATCTGTAAAAAATGGGACTCCCGAACCATAGGCCCCATTCTAGGGTTTTGCCCCCCTGGGGCCCCATTTTAGGGCTTCGCCCTCGGAGCCTCTTTTTCGAAATATTTGGAAAATAGGGACCCCACTCCGGTGGCCCCATTTTAGGACTGTGCCCCTAGTTATAGTTTAGTGAGAATCTCTTACTCACGTAGCTTCTTTCATTAGGAATAAAATTTTCTGATAAATCAATAATAAAAATGTTTCCCATATAACATGTAATTTTCTACCACACTCCCAGTGGGGCACCCTGTATGTAGCAGTCGTAGAAAAAGTATAGTGTGCTACACGTGCTGAAAAGACTTTTTACACTCATGAGACTTTATGACACTCGCTTACGGCTCGTGTCACCAAACTGTCTCATTCGGGTGAAAAGTCTTATTTTCAGCACTTGTTGCACAATATACTCTTTCTATTTTGGTATCATAAAGAAGTCTTTTCGATACGCAAAGTAGTGTCGAAAGGAAGCTCTTTTCGACACTATTTTTGATGACTGGTTGCTATGATATTAACAAAATTGTGCAATGTCAAAGCTCACTAGCAAAAATTTCGACACCGTTTTGAATGGGATTCCTAATAATACAGAAGTCAAAAGTGACAAGATTAGATAAAATAAAATAATAAAGATACATTTATTTACTTTTTATATGTACCACAAATTAAATCGCATTCTAACACACGCTGTGGTACAAGAGCATGTTTGTCAGATTTCCTTATTAATCAGTGAATTTAACTTTCAAGTAGGTATATTTTGTTTGTACATAGCACTTACTATTTTAAATTTATTGAACCATGTTACATTTGTTATTCTATAAATACCTAATTTAAATCTACGTTAGTTAACAAAAAAAACATACGTAATTACCTATTTTAGAATTTTAAATATTGTCATCGAGCATGCCAAGAATTTCTATAGATAAAAGTGGCAATGCCGCGTGGCTGCCCTCTCTACTTCGGTTACGTCTCGTCTACTTTCGGCCGATTCCGGCCGAATAACAACATAGCGTATTAGTCGTAGTAAAACGGCATGTTTTAAATATATTACTATCGTGTAGTATTCTTTAGTGCTTTGTAAGACTTTTTGAGGCAAATCAGCGTTTAATACCTTATCATGGTTCATCATTGTAGAGTTTGCAAGAAAACAAGTCGGAATTTTCCAAAACTTTTGTGTCATCGGTGAGTATTAAATGTCATTTCATTGTCGTCCCTCGAGGACCATACAAAGCTATAAAATAATGCATGTGTTTTTAGTTCAAGTACAAGTAGATGACAATTAGCTTCTAATAACACTTTACAAGTTTATTATATCTGCTAATCAAAAATGAAACTAATCTAGCATAATTGATATTTTCGTCTACACGAGTCCTACCGCCTGACGAGTCCTACCGCCTGACGAGTCCAGTCCAGGCGCTTGTGCGCGAATTATGAACACACTTCTGAAAACTGAATGGTATATTTGCTTATAAATACTTTTAAAACCTTGCCATCTACTTTTACTGGACTGGTATGTGAGGACCAATATATATGAAGATGTCCCGTTAAATTGCCATGGAACCGAATTAATAAAATTAGTGTTAACAAATTATTTTAAAATCAGGATACATTATGAAAGTTAAAAAGCTTGAATCTTCTCAGAAACCAAAAGTTAGAAGTTACAAAAGCTGTCTTATTTGGAAATTAATACACTTTTGTATACTTATTAGTTATTCAACTAGATTGTTTAAATAAGCGTTGTATACTTAAATGAAATTTCAGGACTTAAAAACATGTCAAAAATGTTCCAAAATAATTTTGCCTAGTATTTTCTTAATCTCTATCTTTGCTCTATTTTGTTCTTTTGAGTTTTTTTTATTGCTGTGATTATTATTTTGATTTTTCAATAGCGAAATCAGTACTACTTCATTTAATTATTGGAACATTTTTAACGCCATTAGAATGCTAAAAACATTTTACATCTATTACGATAAAAGTATGTTACTAGGATACTATCCTAAATGACGGTTTGATTTAGTATTATGGTGTATTGCAATATCTTTAATTTTTAATTAATAAAATTTCACAGTCCTTCGCAAAGATGCAACCGGGGGAACATCTAAAATGATAAATAAAAAAGCAAAAATGTGATTTGTGTTCTAATTCAAATAGTTTTTAAAAGCAGAGTTTAAAAAAGTAAATATTTTGTATATTTACGAGTGTTTATAATATTTTTAATTAAAGAAATGCATTTTTAAGATTAATATTAAAGATTGTCATAATTAAAAAATAAATAATTAAAGAAAGGTGCAGATATGAAGGCCTAAAAAATGACCCTCCACTTGTAGATAGGAAAATATATTAATATATAATTAGCGATAATATCACTGTAATATTTTTAACCTGTTCCGATTCGTTTTAGCCCGTTTTGGTGCATTTGGTTATTTTTAGACATTTTCGGTTAATCGTTCAAACAACTTTCGGTTAGTTTCAGTTAGTTCAAATTTATTTTAGCCATTTGAACCGACTCCAATACGTTATAATCAAATTTAAAATTTTTGGTTAGTCGCCAAAATTCGGTTCGTTTTGGTTGGCTGTTACTTTAATTCTTGTAACCTATTCCGGTACGTTTTAGCCCATTTTGGTGCTTTTGGTTAGTCATTTAAACCGGTTCCGGTCCCTTATATGCAATTTTAATGTTTTTGGTTAGTTTTGGTTAGTCGCAAAAATTGGGTTAATTTGGGTTAGTTTTAACTTACTTTAACATTTTTAATCTGTTCTGATATCTTTTAGCCCGTTTGATGGATTTATTCACTTTTGGTTAGTCATTCAATCAACTTTCGATTACTTTCAGTTAGTTCCAATTTAGTTTAGTAATTTGGACTGGTTCCGACACGTTATTATAACCAATTTAAATGCGAGTTTAAAAGTTTTTGGTTAATTTTAGTTAGTCGCCAAAATTCGGTTAATATGGGTTAGTTTCAACTTAGTTTAATATTTTTAATCTGTTCCGATACGTTTTAGCACTTTTGGGCGCTTTTAGTTAGTGTTGGTTAGTCGTTCAATCAACTTTCGTTAAAGTTAAATTAGTTTCAATATAGTTTAGTCATTTGAACCGGTACGTTATAAACAATTTTAATGTTTTTGGTTAGTTTTGGTTAGTTCCTAAAATTCGGTTAATTTGTATCAGTTTTAGCTTACTTTATCATTTTTAATCTGTTCTAATACGTTTTAGCCCGTTTTTGGTGTTTTAGTTATTTTTGGTTAGCCATTCAATCAACTTTCGGTTAGTGTCAGTTAGTTCCAATTTATTTTAGAACCGATTCCGGTACGTTATTATAACCAATATGAATGTCTTTGTTTCATTTTAGCTAGTCGCCAATATTCGGTTATTTTGGGTTAGTTTCAACTTACTTTAATATTTTTAATCTGTTTCGATACGTTTTAGCTCTTTTTGGTGCTTTTGGTTAGTTTTGGGTTAGTCGTTCAATCAACATTCGATAAATATCAGTTGGTTTTAATATATTTGAGCCCTTTGATCCTGTGCCGGTACGCTATAAGCAATTTTAACGTTTTTGGTTACTTTTGGTTAATCGGCAAAATTCGGTTAATATGGGTTAGTTTTAATTAGCTTTAACATTTTTAATGTGTTCTGATAGGTTTTAGCCAGTTTTGCTTCTTTTAGTTAGTTTTGGTTATAATCATTCAATCAACTTTCGGTTACTTAGTTCCAACTTATTTTAATCATTTGAACCGGTTCCGATACCTTAATTATGACCAATTTTAATGTTTTTGGTTAGTCGGCAAAATTCAGTTTGTTTGGGTTAGTTTTAACTTACTTCCATATATTTAATTTGTTCCTATACGTTTTAGCCCGTTTTGGGTTTTTTGTTACTTTTGGTTAATCATTCAAACAACTTTCGGTTATTTTCAGTTAGTTCCAATTTATTTTAGTCATTTAAACCGGTTTCCATACGTTCCATACTCCATACGTCAATTCTGTGGGTGCGCGTGCCAGAGTTTTGGTGTTCGAAATTGTCGATACCTTTTTTCATACCAGTTTGGATACCCAACTAGTCTGAACAAAAAAAAATGGAGGTATGGTGAGTTCCATAGACTTTTAATATTTTATAATCTAATATCCCTCAAAAATAGTAATAAAGACTTTTCAATACATTTAAATAGCATTCCTACCTACTCAAGACAATCAAATTTAAATTATGTGCTAAAAAATTCGTTTCCAAAATTTAAAATTTTCGGTCTCTATTTCCCAATATTTCAATATCCAGATTTAATTTAAGAATCGAGCTCTATAAACGACCCACAAATTCCCATTTTTAGATTTGCGTAATCAATTTAGATTTGAATTTTGGTGAAAGAAAAAAATTACGAAAAATTAAAATGCTACGCCTATGTTTGTTTACCCACTAGCCACTTTCTGTACCACAGTTTCATTGATAAATACGCACGTCACAGTCTGTGGTATACGATGCAGTTTTCTAGAAAATTATGAATGACAGACTTTGTCTTTTTAAGTAAGTAGTCTTAGGTGACAAGATGGCCGTCCAACTTATGATCGCGACTTGAATAAATTAATGTTTTTCATTAAAAAACGTGCAAAATAGCACTCTTCGCCCAGTTTTGTTTGGTTTCAAATGGACGTTTTAAAGCCTGAATTTGTGCGACGCGACGCGACGTGTAGCTTTTTGTATTTCGTGAGTGATTTCCTATAAATATTTTTTATAAACTTTATATCAAAGTAACGATGGTCTTGCGGTGTGAGGTATGCAAAATCTCCAGCTATTATCATCCGAACCTGAGTTTCCACAAGTAAGTAAAAGTAAATGAAACACAGTAGTTCAGTGGGCACCATTTTGTGATGTGATTAATTAATATTTTATAATACTTACCTATGTATGTGATATTAATGGATAATCTGATATGTTTGCAGTCATTTACCAACCTCTATTAAATAATTTTTGAAGTGAATACTTCTTTGGTTTCATGGCAGTGGTTTTGCAAGGACACGGAAAAATTTCGTGACACAGCAAAATAACTATTTTGTGTTAACTAACCTTCAGAACCCATATCTAACACAGACTAACTCAATCTAACCCACACACTATAAATAAAACATAAATATATTTTAAATAATGCACCCGAATAAATACCATCATTTCAAATTAAACGTATTTACTTTATTGAAATTATTATTATGATGGACTCACATTTTCAAAGTCTACGTCTATGAACTGTCCTTGCTTTCGTTCAGGCGGGGGCGGGCAATACTACATTTAGTAGTGGGGACGAAGTTTGACAAAAGTTTGTACACGATACATAAAAATATAAGGAGGCGGGACAATCGTTTTGTTGATATTTTTGCAAGATTTCGGATTTTTATGAATGAGTTGTCGGGTCTCTTTAGGTTAAATGTTTTTGGACTGGCGTATATTAAGAAAGAACCACTCAGGAGGGTCTTTCATCAGAAACTATATTCCGGCACTAAATGGGGACTTAGTTAGGGAAAGAAAGGTTAGAACATTCCTGAGAGGCATTCATCATTAAGGGTACTTCTGCTCTGAATGAACGGACAAGGTTTGAACTTGTCAGTTTTTCATAATTGGAAATTTTCACTGAACCAAGTTCGGTTACACGGTTTGTGTTATTTTTTATACTAAAATTTGTTGAACATTTACTGACTTTTTCTACAACCTATCAAATCCAAAACTTCGCACTAATAATTGCAACATTGTGTTAAGTCATCAAGTTCATATCAGAAGAGCGTATCATTTGAAAGCTTCTAAAATCATACAAGGACTTCTTTAGAAAAACATTGCAGTTGGCCGTCACCCTGAACGTATACATTACAAAATTAAATTTTTGAGTCTCCTGAAACCTTACTTTCTGGTTATGGGAGTCACTTAGCATTCTTAAGTTTCTGGTAATATCCCACATGTAAAGTTGATTATCAAGATTTTCAAAACATTTCAAATGAAAATTTTTGCATTCGTATATTCTGTTTGCAGTTATACCATAATGCAAATAATATCGAGTAGAGTCACTCAGCGAAATCGTTTTGATGTGTTTGCATCAAACGCAAAAGCCGCCGCACACCTGCAGCACGGTATAAATCAACGATCAGTATGTCGGGAGAGATTCAAAAAGAATTCGCTGGTGAAAATTATTTCCTCGGTTATTATTTCAACGCGACCCGATAGTACACAATCTCAGGGCGTTTGCACACTGACTGTAGACTGTCCCTCGTAGCCGAGCCACCGCAGGTCACGAACCAAATTGATCCGGATTCGCTCCGACGCCAAATACTGACGGCTATATTGGAAATTTGTCTCCAGTGAACCTACCGTATATTTATTTATACTGTGGTTATACCAGAGTACAAATAATATCGAGTAGATTCACTCAGCAAAAATCGTTTGATGTTTTTGGATCAAACGCAAAAGCCGCAGCACGGTAAAAAATTAGTTTTTACTCTACCTGCAGCAGCGAGCAGTCTGTGAGGGGAGATTCAAAAAGTATTACCTGATGCAAAATTATTTCCTTGGTTATTATTTGATACATGATATGTCAAAGAGCGATTAAGGTAATTTTTAATACGTGATTCAAATGAATAAAACTATGTAACAAAGTTATACAAAATAGTAATGTATACTAAATTCAAAAACATTATAAATAAAGGTAATACCATATAAAATAATTTATTTGACAGTTTGTTACTTGATTTATCTATTAAAAACATGTATAAAGCAGAAGGTTCAAAATACCTGACAAATATTGTGGGAATTTAAATATAAAAAAAGACATATTAAGCTAGGAAACTACATTTATAGCTTCTTACAGGTTTTAATACTGCATTACTCACGCTACGAGTATTTCTCTCACATTTTCCGCGAAATCGTCAGTTTTCGGACATGGCTTTGCGGGCAGAGCTGTCCTCCACTCTAGCTGACTTATTTGGCGTCCTCTTTAACATGGCCAATTAATCGGGTGCTTTTCTCAAGTGATTGGATGCATTTGTGAGAATTTCTCTCATCGCGCTACGTCTGCGTCTGCCGTAGTACTTTTAACATTGGAAATGTTTCTGCTTCTAACCAAAATTAACCAAAAGTAACAAAAAGCACCAAAAAGTGCTAAAAAGTATCGGAACAGATTAAAAATATTAAAGTAAGTTAAAAAATAACCTAAATTAACTGAATATTAGCAACTAACCAAAAACATTAAAATTGGTTATAACGTATCGGAACCGGTTCAAACGACTAAAATAAATTAAATTGAAACGACGGTTTATGAAAAATTGATTATAGCGTATCGGAACCGGCTCAAACAAGTAAATAAGTTGAGACTAAGCGAAACTAACAGAAAGTGATTGGACTATTAACCAAACTAACCAAATCAATTGATTATACCGTATAGGAACCGGCTCAAATGAATAAAATAGGTGAAACTAACCGAAAGTTGATTGAACGACTAACCAAAACTAACCAAATCCATTAAAATTGATTATAACGTATCGGAACCGGTTCAAATGACTTAAATAAGTTGATACTAAGTGAAAATAACCGCGCTAGATCGGGGATTAAGAGACGGATCGAGTTTATTTTTTTTTGTAAAAACGTCGTGTTGCATACCGTTAGATCGGGGAATGAGAGACGAATCGAATGCAAATGTTGTTTTGCTTTTTACAACCACACAACGTTATAAACTGTAAAAAAGAAGAAGTAATATGAATGTATGTGGTATATTTTGGTAACCTAAACTTACGTAATCTAATCTGATCTAACCCAAACTAACCCAAATTTATATCAACTATTAACTTTCAACACAATTATGAGTTTTCTCAGATCTCAAATTTAACAAGCGTTGCATTCTGCTTCGGCATTTACAATGTCTCCCCCGATTGCATCTTTGTAAAGGGCTTGGAGTTGGTAAGTAAACTAATAATTTTAACAATTCATTGCATACAAATTTGACCCCAACCTGATATGCGAGACGTACTTTGGGTGCAATGTAACGTCAAGTTGCACAGAGCATACAGCCTTCATTTGTTCAACCTGTTCTAGCGCAAATGATCACAGTGGCTCTTCATTCGCCTCTAGCGAGCAACGCTTATAAGCCATAATGACAGTTGGGTGGGCGGGACATGGTTTGTTTACTACTTAGAGGATTTGTTTGCATGTCTTCATAGTCCACTCAGTTGTTTCTGAATATTTATCTATGGTTGCTTCCAACAGGTCTAGTAGCTAGATGCTCTGCTTGTAATATGACGCTCCGGGTTCGATTCCCGTCATTAGCAAGACTTTTTTTTATTTTTTTTAAGGTTATGTATGTATAAAGTTTTTTTCTTCATTTTGGGGATGCCTTGGGTTAATTTCGTTTAGCTGCGCCCCCGGAGCGAGCGAAGTGCCATGCGTAAAGTGAAATATTAGACATTTTAAAATAGTAAATAAATCCTCTATTTAGTAAACAAACCAAGTCCGGCCCATTATGGTTTATATTCGTTGCTCGCTAGAGACGAGTTGGCTCTTCATCCAAATAATTTTTCATAGTGTTTGGTATGTTTTTGTTATGCTTGTTATATAATATTGGCTTGTTCTGCCAATATTATATAGGTAAATCTGCTTTTTATATTCATTAAACTATAAAAACGAAACTCCTTTTCCATAGGGGTACATAATGTAAAGAAAATGTATATTTTAAAGAAAATCTTTTAATAAATTATTCTGCTTAATATATTTTTAAGGTTATTCTTATTCTTAAAAAATGACAATAGCGACACTGTCGGCATTAACAAAAATGACAAATTTCATAAACCTAAGCCAAAATTTGCACAAAACTCGAAGAAAATCGCGCGCTTTTGTAGCGGTCAATTTTTTTTCTAGTTATTTATTTTTAAGTACAAATGTAACTACCAGCAAAATTCATAATTTTTTAAAATAGTTTCCAGTTTTCTGGTGCTGTATTAATCCTTGTGTATTTTTATCCCACAAATTAGGAAAACTCTGGACAAGATCTACAAGAGTGCTCTCATCCAAACTAATTTTCGGTCATTGAATGAATCAAGAACGAAACCACCATCAAAAATTATACAATAACAAAAATACTAACAAACTGAAAGTTAGGTTCTTTGTTGTTCTTATTTTTTATTAGACGTATTTTGTTTTGGTTTACCCTTAAAAAGTGTTCATGGGGACGGTGCGCACCGTCGTGTCGGGCAAAATTTAAGTTTAAAAATAAAAGTTCAATATTAGGAAGTTTCAAGGTCACAATTTTAACGTTAAGAATAGTGACACTAAACATTTGCTTAATTACTTCACAAAAAGAAAGAAATTTATAACTCTAAAATTACGCCTAACCTTATTCTTATTACTGAAAAAAACATTGCATAAACCAGCTTTAAGTCTAGGTTAAAACATATACCATTTTAATTTAAATAACTATAATTTACAAGTTTTTTAAAATAGTTAGTTTAGCAGATTGCTTGTTTATTTTTGTGTTTTTAATTCTCTGTTGGCGAATTTTAATTTATAGAAGATTCTTACTCTTGTATTCAAATTTATACAATATGCCAGAGGTAAGTTATTGCAAGGATGAGAAAATCTAACCTCTGAAAACTTATCCCTAAGTAATATTCCTATGCCAACAGTTCCAGCTTCCAGCCAAAAGATTAACATTCTGAACATATATCTTAAATTTTAGTTAGCCGCCGAAATTCGGCTAATTTAAGTGAGTTTCAACTTTAATATTTTAAATCTGTTTTGATTTATGTTTTCGCTTGTTTGGTGCTTTTGGTTAGTTTTGTTTAGTTGTTCAATCAACTTTCGGTTAATTTCAGTTAGTTTCAATTTATTTTAGTCATTTGAAGCGGTTCCGATACGTTATTACCAATTTTACTGTTTTTGGTTGGTTTAGGTTAGTCGGCAAAATTCGGTTAATTTGGGTTAATTTTACCTTACTCCAATAATTTTAATCCATTACGATACGTTTTAGCCGGTTTCGGTGCTTTTAGTTACTTTTGGTTAGTCATTCAATCAGCTTTCGGTTACTTTCAGTTAGCTCAAATTTATTTTACTCATTTGAACCGGTTCCGATACATTATAACCAATTTAAATGTTTTTGGTGAAATTATATGCATTTAAAGATCCTTTACACAAATAGTGCACTATGTAAAAATCGACCACTCCTATTGGTCGATCCATCTCGTATTACGATATGTCTCCGTGATGCAATCGGTTTCTATCAAGAGCTCTTGTGGTGAAGAGGTTTAGATCGTTGGGTCTCACCTGGAAAACGCGGGTTCGAACCCCGTTGCTTTTTTTATATTTTTTTTAAGATTATGTTTCTAAACAGCTTTTTTTCTTGATTTTGGCTATGTCTTGGGTTAGATTGGGTTAGCACCTGGTTAGTTTCCTTTTCTTGAGCCCCCGTAGCGAGCGAAGCGAGCGGAGGGCCATGCGGATCGACCAATGGGAAAGGTCGATTTTTATATAGTGCACTATTTGTGTAAAGGATCTTATAATGCAAATTATATCAGTCGCAAAAATTAGGTTAATTTGGGTTAGTTTCAACTAACTTTAATATTTTTAATCTGTTCCGATAAGTTTAAGCCCTTAATGCTTTTGGTTACTTTGGCTAGTTTTGATTAGTCGTGCAATCAACTTTCTGTTAATTACAGTTAGTTTCATTTATTTTAGTCATTTGAACCGGTTCCGATACTTTATAACCAATTTTAATGTTTTTGGTTAGTCGCCATAAATTCGGTTACTTTGGGTTAGTTTAATATTTTTAATCTGTTCCGATACGTTTTAGCCCTTTTTCGTGCTTTTAGTTACTTTTGGTTAGTTTTGGTTAGTTTTTTAAACAACTTTCGGTTACTTTCAGTGAGTTCCAATTTATATTAGTCATTTGAATCGGTTCCGATACGTTATAATCAAGTTTAATGTTTTTGGCTAGTTTTGGTTACCTTTGGCGAGTTTAGGTTAGTCATTCAATCAACTTTCGGTTAGCTTCAGTTAGTTTGGGTTGGTGGTAATTAATATAATAAATAATTATTGTCCTCCTGTTGCCTGGTATTAGATGTTGTTTTTTACTCATAGTTAATTAGTATGTTGGATTATTCCTGATTAATTTATTGCACATTCTATTTAATCATGTGGATTTTAGATTTATAAATAAATTATTATTATATGACACTGGCTAAAAATGAAAAACTTCTTGTTTTGAAATAATCATTCGCAAATCAACCTCTTTCGATATTGACATTCTACTATACCATGTGTTAGTGTGTAAATTTAAATGTTAGCTTTATGATGGAAAATTAATTAAATTAGATGCTAAATAAATAAAATATACCGATACCTATTATTATACAAACAACAGAAATTATGCGGATTTATTCGAACTAATGCACTAGGACCCGAATATTCATGGGATTATATCATAAATTTAGGAGTATTAAATATATGGATTATATATATTTAATCAATGTAATAGAGAACTTCAAATAATTGGGAAGCCAATTATGATCATCAACTTTAACTAGTTTCGAGTTAATAATAAACATCAAGGGCTTATTGGCAAAGTTAAATAATACTGGCATTAAATTATTTAATAATAGAAGTATTGTTTGGAAACTCTCTGTGAGGCTAATGCATGAATTTATTGAATTTATATATGTTGTCAACGAAAAATTAATATAATTCATATATGCTTAAAAAACCATATCGATTGTCAATTATTATTTCGTGCGGTATAAAAAGTAGTAGGTCGACTAGAGGATACTTTGCACCTGAAAGGAGGTCAACGTCAGCGGACGATGAGTATAAATTGCGACAGCGCCTGCACCGTTGATAAGTTAATTGAGTCTTATCAACACAGAGTGCAGGTATCTGGTCCGCCAGTAAACTGAGCCCGAATAACATATACAGCATGCAAGTAACCAGCGGAGCCCGCCTACATACACAGGACGCAAATATTTAGTCGTCAGTAAACGAAGTCCACTTGCAGATAAATGGTACATGTATCTGGATCACCAGTAAACGGAGCCCTCCTACATACGCAAGTATTAGGCTGCCAGTAAACTGAGTCCACTTACAGATTACAGATATGCGGAACATGTATTTGGTTCACCAGTAAATGGAGCACACCTACATACACAGAGCACACATATTTAGCCCGTCAGTAAACGGAGTCCACTTACAGACGGACGGTACATGTACCTAGTTTACCGGTAAGTGGAGCACTCCCACAGACACAGGACCCAACTATTTATGCTGCCGCTATTTAAGATACAATAAAAAATAAGCGCTTATTGGCATTAACTTTACAAATCTCAATTATCAAATAACACTTTCAATTAGTCATGTTCTGCTCTAGATTCTACTTCTCCACCAAAATACATTCCTGACTCACATTCGCTCTTTCCGTTGCATCAAGTTTCATTTTAAGTAAAATAAAATCAATTACAAGACGATTCCTTCACTTGTCAAATGCAACCGATAGCGTTAGAAATACAGAACCTTTCAGCCAACCATCAAATCTTACTATTCCAACAAAAATTGAAGAAAGACGAATTAATCTCCCTTCAACTTCCTGTGCTAGCAGCCCAAGAGAAATTCAAGAAGAAGAAGTAGACCATCTGTTTACAACATCCCATGCCATTAGCCCTACAGAAATTGAAAATGAAGAATTAATCAGCCTCCCTTCAACTTCCCGTGAGAGAAGCTCGACTGTCTCTAGAGTACGGTCAGCAAAAAGACACTTTACTTGCTCTACAGATGAATATGATCCTTACTACGGTTCCGATGATTCACTTCAAGTTACAATGAGGAAAGCGATATTCTCTCACTGACAGGATAACTTGGATGGCCTTCCATTTATCGGAGCTGATGACTCGTTAAATGTCGTACCAAAGACAATTATTCAAAATCGGTGGCGCCATTTTAGTGATTTACCAGTACTTTTTAACTTTTCAGCCCCACTTCAGCCGCAGCACTGCACGCAAAATAGATTGGTTGATGTAATGATAAAGGGTTGAATTGGAAATTAGCTACTAATCACGATACACCTAACCAATTAATGATCTTAGATGCTGTCCATTTAGATGTTTAGTTAACATTAGCTGTTGCACCATCTTCATAGAAAAAAGTACCAATACAAAAAGTGCGTTTTGCACTACTTTCATTCACCACAGTGATCAACTTCCAAATATCACTACGGTTTCTATTCATTGTTTTAGAAAAAAATAATAATGCATTAACTAAAAATCAGAGCAAAAGCCGCAGCACATTCATATTAAATGCGTCACGCAGTACTAAAAGTGTCATGTATTTTAATTTAATTTAAAATCCTAGGCCTAGAAGTTGTGCGAGCTGTAAATATCTGAGAAGTTTACTTGTCACCAAAAAATGAAGGAAGGTAAGCCTTTCATGATACTCGGATTGAATTATTGGATTCGATCCAACTCGATCCGACCCCGGATTCGTTCATTTGTACCGAGTCCAGCCGGATCGACACACTACTAATCTGCAACGGCTTTGTGCTTGTATTATTTGCATTTGCCATTGAACTTATGCCACTTTCGATTGTCTTTGAGGTCAAGTCTACTTAATCAATAATTGAAAGCTTTTACAACTAATAATGATAATAAATATTTATGTTTATATTAATTTAATAAATGGCAGTAAATGGGGTAATGGCGGCTGTGGCCGGTATTACCCCACATAGAAAAACCTATATCACAGCTATTTACCTAGTTTTTTATTGCATTTGCAGATGCCACGGCATTATAAAAGAAAAACAGAAAAAGCTTCCTGGCGCAAGGAGCATTTCCAAGAAGCACTACGTGCAATCCAAAATGGTGTGGCAATAAGACAAGCAGCATGAGAGTTGGGGTACCGAGGTCCACCATACAAGACCGAATGAAAAATGACGCCGTTAATTCTGGACCTTCATTAGAACGTAAACCAGTCTTTTCAAAAGAAGCTGAGAATGAACTGGCCGACCAAGTTAAAAAGTTGGCTAAACATTTTTATGGTTTAACCACAGATTAGATTACAGATTGGCCAGTAAGAGAGAGAAACGATTGCGGCGAAAGAGATGCAAGAGCCACCCGTTTAAAGGTACCGGATACACAGCGCATGCTCGACGAAACAGCTGTTCAGTTAAATCATTCTGACATTCATCTGTTTGAGTTGTTTACTTCGCGTCGCCATTGTGGTCATTTTCATTCTTCGAAATAACGATATCTTGTTATTTCCCGTGCTTGTGTATTATCAAAGAGGACCTATATTTAGTCGTCTTTATTATCTATAGTAGTATTTCTGAAATATGGAAAGTTCTACTAGTGGTAGTTATGTAAATCCGTCGTCTGGGAATGTTAAATGTCTTTATAAAAACTGCAAAAATACTTTTTACAAGTGCCGTGCGAGTGGAAGTAAGATTAAGTTCTTTAAAATGCCCAAAAACGAACCTATGTAAGTAGTCATTATTGTTACTACGTATATTATGTAAGAAAAGTAAAAAACAGGGAAGAATAATTATTGTTGTACTTGGTTTGGTACTCTTGGTAGTAAGGTATAGGTACTTAGGTAATACCTAATTCAAAGAGCACTTATTATCTGTGCCTTATTCTTATTTCGTGTAATTCCACTGACCACTGACCATCCTAGATAAACATTTTCTTCTAAGCAAAATGAATGGTGATAAATTAATACAAGTAAATAGGAAGAAAATATAGCCATTAGCTAGATTTTTAATAAGTACTAGGTGGCCATTTTATTAGGGGCCTTTTAAGTAAGCCAACCTTTGTATTATAATTAAAGTATATTTGAAATTACCATATGTTATGTCGTCAGAGAAGACCTAAAACAGACAGATTTTGAAGGTTTATAATTAAATTTGTTGAGACATGGGTAATACAGCATATTTTCTAAAGCCATTTTTGATACCTACAACTTAAAAAATACATGTATGCTTAAAAACCAGTGTGTATTTTTATACATACCGTAATAAGCTCGATAATAAGTAAGTCAAAACGAGAATTTTGTTTGTGTTTATTCCCTCTATTATTAACAATACTTACCTCTCTACCAAAGAGTAAATCGAATTGAGGCCCTTTTTATTAGTAGGGCAATATGATAACATTTTTTAAAATTCTTCATACTTTTCATTTTTTTTTCAAAAATTCTAAGATTCCTTAAGTTTTCAAAATCCGCCCGACAAAAAAGTATCACTTTTAATTTTAATAACATGATCTCATCTGGGCTTTTTTGTAAAATTTCAAATGAAAATATGAAACCTAATATTTTCTTGTTTAAAGGTATGTAAATTAATAAAAAAAAAACCATTTATATATTTTACATTTTTAAAACACGGTAGATAGAACCTGTTTTGCATTTATTGATGTCTTTCGATCTATACAACTAAAAAACATACCTCTAATCAACTCATTCATCTGGGCCATATTCGCTTTTTTAATAAATTGACAGGTAAAAGGCAGCATTGCTTGTAAGAGAAACTAATACTCTTGGCAACGCTGCGCCACCAGTTTAAAGGGACGAGGTCACGGCGGCATCCGCGCAGGGATCAAAGCGCTGTCCACTCTTTAATAAGTACTCTTTGGTTTCACTCCCATTGAAGTGCGAAGATGCGCATATGCCTATGCAAAATCCAACAATATTAATGTCCCATTCAATCAAGAAAAAGAATTGGCTGGCAAGGACTGAGCGGCTGGATTTATGTCTGGACACAATATTGCGTTAAGTAATCCCGAAGCAACTAGTATTAACCGAATTAAGACATTTAATCGCGAAGAAGTATCAATTTTTTTCAATAATTTATCTGGACTCATGGAAAAATATAAATTTGCATCTAATAAGATATACAATTGCGCCGAAACCGGCGTTACCACGGTGCAGCGTCCACCTAAAATATTTACAGAACGAGGGCAAAAACGGGTTGGTTTTGTCACAAGTTGGGAGCGGGGAAAAATAACCACAGTAATGTGTCCTTTCAACGCTTCGGATACTTACATTCCGCCCATGTTCATATTTAGTGTCATCTACGGATGCTCAAAAAATGGATGGAGAACAGAAGACTTATTTATTGTGTGGCTAAACATTTCCAGTTATTCATAAACTGTTCTAAAGAAGATCCAGTTCTTTTGATTATGGATAACCATGTCACTCATTGCACCTTACAAGCTTACATTTTTTGCAAAGAATATGGAATTATAGTTTTGACAATTCCTCCACACTCATCCCACCGCCTCCAGCCCTTGGATGTGACCTTTTATGCACCCTTAAAGGCAGCTTTTAATTCGGAATGTTCCAAATTCTTAACTATTCACCCTGGAGAAAAAATTAATCCTGGAGATATTGCTGAGTTATTCAACCTGGCATTCAGTAAAGTAGCTACCCCGGAATTATTTCCCTTTAATCCCGACGTATTTTCGAATGAAGACTTTGCTCTTGCAGAAGCCCTAAAGCCTGGATTTGTTGAGCCATCACACGAACCTCAACAATAAAATGAGACTAGAACTCCTGAAAAAAATATTGTTCGGCATGAAAACATGGAACTGAACAGAAGTGTTACTTTTAACGACATTATTCCTAGCCCGTCATGCTCGAATGCAATTCCAAAACCGGCTGTAAAACAACAGCATTCCATTATTTTCACGGCAACGCCGCTAAAAGAAGATTTGGAAAGAAAAGACAAAAATAAGCAAAACAAGATAACGACAGAAAAAGTTAAAAAAGTGAAAAAAAATATTATGATGGAAAAAAAGAATTCAGCGATACTGAAACAGAAATCAACTCATCAAAAAACAGCTGTTAATTATAAAGAACTTGAAGGAGAAGACTGTGAAGAAGACAATGACGATGATAGAGACAATCAAGACATATGTATTTTGTGCGGAGAATTTGGAAAAAGTAATGAACTTTGGACAAGATGTATAATGTGTGTACATAAGGCATGTACAGGGTGTCCCATTTTCGTAGGTTTTATGGGGTTTCACCCATATGGAGTAAAGATAGAAGGATGCGGTTTTCGGGACACCGTGCTACTTTTTTGTGAAACGAAAGGTGGCACAAACAGAATTTTCATGGCCGCCTTCGTTCTTGAGATACAGGGCGTTTTTGAAAATGTTACATTTTCAAGCACCCCCCGTATCTCAACTGCCTGATAACTTATCGAGAAGGTAAAAAGTGCTTCTTACATAACTTTTTACGTAGAATCCAGCGTCACCTTCAGAATAAGTATACGGGGTCAGGTCAAAAAGTTATCGTACCCTACTTTATTTTTTTAATGGGACACCCTATATATTATTTTTTCGTCTTCTTCCCCCCACCAAGAGCTTTTCAAAAACATAACATAGTCCATATTTATTTTCATAATTAACGTGACAAAACTCATTTTTTATTATTTTTTTTCGTATAGTATGCGGTCGTGGGTAGCCATGATAACATTACATTACAAAAAAAAATAGCTGACACTGGCTTAACAAATTTATTGAATAATTAATGAAAAACAAATCACAAATATTGTTGAAATTGCTGACCATTATATCTCCTACATGTTTGGCAAAGTTTATAAATTATTTTAATGCATTTTCTAATATAAATGATTGCCTTTATAATTCAGCAAAAGCGGTTTTCGTGGCCATTCTCAATTGTTGTATGTTTTCGTATCGCCTTGCATACATTTTATTTTCTAGATAGCCCCATAAAAAAATCTAACACCGAGAGATCCGGCGATCGTGGTGGCCATCGAACAGGCCCGTTTGTTCCTAGCAATACTCTGGGAAAATGTTCGTTAAGCCAGTTTTGAATTATTCTACCATTCTGGGCTGGAGCCCCATCTTGCTGGGAGAATATACCATTTAGTTGAGCCAGCGGAATATCATCCAAAATTCTCATTGTGTTTTCTTCTAGGATATGTAAGTATCTATTGGTTTAAATTCTCTTCATAAATTCGGTACACTATTTTTCTATTGAGAATAAAGCAGGAAACATTAAATCCAAACCTGCCCTGACGTTCCCTAGGAAAAAGAACGTGGTTATTTTCCTGACTCCAAAACCGCGAGTTATGTCTATTGAAAATTCCCGAACTTGTAAAATGTGCCTCGTCTGACCAAATAATCCTTTTTTCGAAATTAATATCTTATGCTATCATATTTATAAACCAATTGCAGAACTCCAATCTACGCTCAGCATCACCAGGGTGCAGATGATGAACAACCTTGTCTTTGTAAGGTTTGAATTTGTGTGTTTTTTTTAATTCTTTGCACTCTTGTTTTGGGTACACCCTCCTCTTCGTCTATTTTTCTACACGAGGTTCCAGGAGTTGCTTGAACAAGGGCTAAAACGTTGACCTCAGATGCCTCGATCTCTTTCTTGTAGACTCAGGGTCGAGGTTTGCTAAAAGATCCATATTGGCAAAGATTGGATCTTATTTTTTGAAATATTCTTTTTTCGAGTTGTCTTCTTTCGGGATATCTATGACAAAATAAGGAGAACAAATAATTTCAAAATACAAGAAGGTAAAGATTAACTGACCTGTTCAAATAAAGCTCTGCCGCCTGATCTGCGTTTTCATTAGATAATATGAAGCAGGTATTCATATCATACTTCTCAAGGTATTAAAATTTTTGGTTTTCGGCGATATTAAAAAAACAAATCAAACAATAATAACAACGAAGAACAATAAATATCAACTACCTAAGTACGGGAAAAAATTAAATATCAGTAATGCCAACAATGACAGTAGTAATGATGGCATGATGATTTTGTTAGTAGCGTTATCATGGCTACCCACGACCGCATACTATACGAAAAAAATTATAAAAAATGAATTTTTATTACGTTATTTATGAAAATAAATATGGACTATGTTATGTTTTTGAAAAGCTCTCGGTGAGGGGAAGAAGATGAAAAAATAATATATAGGGTGTCCCGTTAAAAAAAATAAAGTATGGTCCGATAACTTTTTGACCTGACCCCGTATACTTATTCTGAAGGTGGCACTGGATTCTACGTAAAAAGTTATATAAGAAGCACTTTTTACCTTTTTGATAAGTTATCA
The DNA here is from genome assembly GCA_016904865.1 of Pissodes strobi. Lineage (NCBI taxonomy): Eukaryota > Metazoa > Arthropoda > Insecta > Coleoptera > Curculionidae > Pissodes > Pissodes strobi. The sequence continues at coordinate 123,975 of MU184770.1, forward strand.
GGCAGCTGAGATACGGGGGGCGCTTGAAAATGCAACATTTTCAAAAACGACCTGTATCTCAAGAACGAAGGCGGCCATGAAAATTCTGTTTATGCCACCTTTCGTTTCACAAAAAAGTAGCACGGTGTCCCGAAAACCGCATCCTTCTATCTTTACTCCATATGGGTGAAACCCCATAAAACCTACGAAAATGGGGCACCCTGTACAGGCACAACAAAAGAAAAGAAGTTTATTTGCGATTTCTGTTGGTAAAGACGGCTGGCATTACCCCATTAAGCTGGGTAATACCGGCCAGTGACAGTTTTTATAAAATATGTTTTTGAAAATATGTGTTACACTCTAAAAAATGTTTTTCAATTAAAATTAGGTAGAGAAATATGTGTCATTATTTTTAATTTTCTCTTGTTATAACTTACTAAAATAAACTAACAACTTGACATTTTCCTTAGGGTGCCGCTATTCCCCCGCTTTACCCTAATATTAATTCGTATTGTCTGTAAAAATATATTTGTAATAAATGAAAATTTTGAGTTATATGGCAGTATTTATTTACTTAAACCTCCAAATTTTGAAGAAACACATAAAAAAAGAAAAAGTTGTTTAATTTGAATTTGGCGGAAAAATGACAGCGTCCGCCTTGTGCGCCATCTGCGTTCACCTGCCCTGAAGACAGACAAAGAAGGCAAGGCAGCTTTCTCTCTCTTGGATGATTTATTACCATTGGGTTGCGCGTCTCTCTGTTGTCTCTGCTAAAAACTATTTTTTCCTACCGTCCCGTCGCGGCAGGGAGAAATAAAGCGGGGAAATGCGCGGGAGCGGATGCATTTGGAAGGGTAGAAAGAAGCATGTTCTTTCTTTATTTGACATATTGTTGTTTATATGACACCGTCTGAGACAAAGATATATTAAATAGAGAACGATGAATAATGATTTCATTGACGCAGAGATTGACAATTTGCTTTTCGCGATTGCTTTATATAATGAAATCTATTATACCGACAATCCAGGTTCGGACTAAGGAGTAACTGAATACAGTGATTTAAATGCACAAATTGTTATTTACCTGGGGCGAAATAAATCTATTCGGAGTTTAGGTATGGCTCCTTCATACTACGGACATACAGGGTGTTATCACCAAATTATACGGTGAAACACGCAAGTTAATACACATGTTAGGGTGTTTCCCCAATAGAAAATATATTGATTCATTTGAGAATAGCATATTTGTCAACTCTTGGTTATTCCAGTGGATATAGGTTTGCACATACTAACGTTAGGCAATACGATGTTCTGTTAATAATTATGAACTTTTTGAAGACCTCCTGGCTTTTAAGTTTACCTCATTAAGTAGTCTGCAGATCGTTTTTTTCCTAACTACAACGTTTGTCGAAGGTCTCGTTTAACTTTTACAGCTGTACTGTAGGATTTTTATGTGGTCTAGGGTTTCTTCTTCGTTAGAGAAATAATGCACTTTCCAATCAGTGGGGTTTGCTGGGTATTAATTGAAAGGATACTACTCTAAGCCCGGTAAAAGGTTGCAACAGAATACAAGTCTGATACTTGACTTCTACAGTCACTTCACCATTACAGTCAACAACAACAGTACTAGCTATTTAAACCGAAACAACAACTTCGGCCATCGTTTTCTCGTCTTCCAGGTAAGTATACCCGCGTCCCGCGTCTTATAATCTTAAAAGGATTTTTGCGATGCAATCACACGTCTTCGTGATTATTTCCGTCTTTACTCCCTTCAAATGTCTCTGTTCCCATTACCGGTGCCCGGTTGCATATTTGTAAACTGCAGATGCGATAGGAGCTCGCCATAGGGCGATAGTAATATAAATGTAGTTGTTTTTCATGCGTTGAGTTAGTTTTAGTTTGTTTTACGTTTTTAAATTCGGTTGCGCCCTCGAAGCGAGCGGAGGGCCAGGCATGAACTGTTCAAATATTTGAAGACGAAACGTAACGGCGGTATTATATCTAACATTTATATTACAGTCGCCATATGGCAGAACCTTATGCATCTGCAGAATACGTATATGCTGCCCGGTTTGTTACTGGTTACCGCTATTTCTGACATTGGCGTGTTTACATGAACATAGGAGTAGCGTTCAGAGTCAAATGCGAATTAGAAACTAATAGCTAAATATAAGAACGACAAAGTATAGAATCAACTCCTACAGCACTATCATGATTTCGTAAAATTTGTAGTCTAATAAAGCGATCGCTTGGATGTTTTTCTTGTACAACCGGAACTATCCCTAGGACCACTCACATTTTTCATTTGTTCGTACCTATAAAATGCTGTTTGAACTCTAGCTTAAGCTATTCCCACTGTATTAGAAGCATAACGTAAACTTCTTTCGTCGTTTACTAAAGCCATCAATCTGGTTGTTTGCGCTGGTGCAATTTGGGGCATTATGTCAAGATTTGCAATTTAAGCAAATTGTTTAAATGGTAAAATTGTTTTCATGTAGACAAAAAAGTTTTGGTAAAAACGCAATATCTGAAAAAGTATTACAGATAAAAGAATGAACAAAAATCAAAATGATTGTAAGAAAGTTATCTTTTTAAGGAAATGTGAATGTCATTTGTAATACAGCTCACTTAACACACAGGGCGCTTTAAAAATTTGAGTAAAACATGCCTTTAATTTTTACACTTTCCACTTTCAAGATCTGAAAAAACTGTCGACTACAAACTAAAAACTAAAAAAAAATCAAAAATCGCAGATGACAAAGCTTAAAGGTGCGTCCAGACCTGTGACAAGACCGCGTATCGTGACACCGCCGCGAACCTCGTCGCGTATAGTCTGGACGGTACTCCGTAACCGCAATGCGTGACATCGCCGCGTTTACTGCGTGTCATCACTCCGTTCCATGATCTGTCGGTATTTTGGCGTCGCATCAAAAGGATGCTACGCGGCTACGCCGCTTGGTTCGCCAAGTCTGCACGGGACCGCGTATCATCAGAACGTTTTGCATATTTAATTGAATTTTAACCAGTGTAGCGGCTATTTTGTTTCGAATTAGTATTTGTTTTTTTAACATCAAGATGGAATGGGAACAGGAGACAACGTTAACATTTATAGAATTACGCAATAAATGATCTATAACTATGTACGCTGCTGCTGCAACGTCCATGATGACCGACTGTTTTTTTATTTAAATGAGCAGAACGCTGTGAACGGGACTATGACACGCGAGGATGACAGGCGACGATGACACGCATCGAAGTTCGCCTTGTCGGGAAAATGTTCGCGACGCTGTCACGTCACGGGGTTTTGTCACAAGTCTGGACGCACCTTTAGAGTTGCAGCCAAAACTAGGTGCGTCGTTATTATGGAACTGAGTGTATAAACAATTTGTAAATAATTATTTACTAAACAAAGTTTGATACAACATGTTTAATAAAATGATTTATTAGTATCTTAAAAGGAGGTATATAATTACATAAAATGATTATAACTGTCAATATTCAATAAACATATATATTTATAGACAAGTTTTTAGGCTTCTAAAATTTGATGCCTTATAATCTAATGCTCTAGAAAATACGATAACGCTTGTTGTGGTGATGATGAATATTCCACTTACACCTACATTCCTCTGGGAAAAATGTGTTTACTTGAATTAGAAATTCACATCAGATGGCAACATTCCCACTTATGATTAATTGCCTCGAAAATATTACGAACAAAAGTGTGTAGTACATATTGCAGACGTAATTTTTAAAATGCATTATTTAGCGAAGAAAATGCACTCAAAATTTGTTGTTTTCTAGATGACAGAGAATATATCATGGGTAATGTTTAACTTAAATTCTATTTTAAAAACTAGTTATTTTTTTGGATTGGTTTTTTATGGCTATCAACACCGCTTGTTAAAGGTGGTTAGCAATGTAATATTTTCAGTAGAAGAAATACTTTGGACTTCCATTGCCTTTATTTTTTTACTCGCAACGTTTCGATTCACTTGTATCTTTTATGGTCCTTGGAACAGGTTTTCAAATCCTGTTGACGTGTTACTGAGCCTGCAACACGATTTTCTTATTAATGTTAAAAAGTAAAGGATTTTAATTAAATTGAAATTGAGTTTTACGTTCCAATACAATTTTTGCAGCAAATTGGATTTTGTTGAGTTTAGGGAACGACGAAATAAAAGTCTAGATTTTGTTAAAAAGCCGACGTTTCGCCAAATATATTAGCTTCTTCAGGGCGTTTTAAAATTCTAGACCTATGTCCATAATAGATATAATTATAAACGGAAATACATTTAGGTAAACGGGACAATACATGGATATTATTAAAATTTGTTAGAATTCAGCGACATAATACAACACACATTTAATTAAAACATATCTAACACCGGAGAGTAATGTGTGCAATACCCGGCTGCAGGTGTGGAGTTCGTGAGCGCCACCAGTTCTGCCAATTAAATTTGAAAAGCTCCACTGGTGATGCGGGGTTGTTAGACACGTTTTATTAAACAAAAAAAACACAATCTTAATTTACGGTTCCATCTATTGGCTTCTAGTTTTTTTTTAATTTAAATAAGCAACAATCTTACAGTGAAACTTAAAAAATAAAGGAATGACCACAAAAAACTATTAAGTAATTAATGATGATTGTACAATATGAAGATTGTACTGAGACCAATTCTGTTGGTAAACTCGGTACTGTATGCCTTACACCTAAAAACTCTAAGCACTACTATCTGAAGTGATCACTTTGGTTTACTTAAGATTAATACAGATTTGTAAATCCAAATGCACCGCACCAATAATGAATGGAGTAATAATAATATTTTCAGTTAATAACGAAAACCACAATAACTAAATCAATCGGCCCGAAAATAAGATAATTAATAAAATTAATGAAAGCTTCCTTAAAGCTCGGCACACTGCTAGATTTATATTAAAATAATTCGAACGATTAAATCAATCGCCCAAAAATCAAAAGAATTAATAACATTAGCAAAGGTATCTTAAGGATCGATCACCAGTGCTAAATTCATAATAAAAAAAATAATCGGAACGATACCACGTTAGATCTGAAGGTCTGCTGCTGAAAAGGCTGCAAGCTTAGCAGTTGAAGTCAAAGTTACCTGCTTGAGAATGAGAGTCCTCCGCCCAAAAGGCGAAAGGGAGCCCAAAGGTGAAACCCTGTAGTGAAACCTGTAGTAGGACACGGTAGTGAAACCTGGCCCCTGTAGTAAAACTTTGTAATGACCCAATATTAATTAGACTAAGCCCCCTACTCCAATAAAGAAATTATAGCCCCCCCTTGCATATATTTTTTATAAAACAAATCACCCCAAAAATTACCAATGGATTTTCAGAAACCATCAGCAAATAAAAGAAATACAAAAGGTGCAAATAACTTGAATATAAAAAGAAATAGGTATGAACCACCCCTAAATATTATAAACTTCCCCATTTGATCAAAACTAAAGTTACATTAAGAAAAAAGTTCAGATATGATAAAAGGAAAAAGTTAAAATATCCTATGGAATGCAACTGATGGCCGATGAAGAAAAATTAACACAGATAAAAGCAATTAAATAATTAAATTAGACAAAAAATCTTTAGCAATATTTACTTCTCTCGAGTTGGAGGGTTGCCTGGAGGATCAACTTCCTCGGTTTTATAGGGTGAGCTCGAAAAGCCTCTAGAAATAATGGAAAATAACCTTTAGCGTCATGTCGACCATGTGCCGGCAGGCAGTAAAAAAATAAATTCCAGAGAAAATTTTACCTCGCGCAGTACGAATATCCCGATAATTCGGTTGTGTCAGGCACTAACTAGGGACTCAATCCTAGATCCCCTAGAAATATTGTATTAAACACAATACAAAAAGGTTTAGTCACCTAGAACTGTACTACAGCAAAATGCTTCCTCTCTTCCCAGAGGTATTTCTAGAAGAACGAGATCATCGATTTCAATCAATTTACCTTTGCCACTTCCACGGAATTAGAGAACCAACGTCAGATCAGAAAAAAATGCTAGTGCCTAGAGCACTTCTTGTCAAAATGAAGAAATAGTCGATACGAAGAATACTTTTAAGATAATAAACGAGAACTAAGCATTGTAAAACGACTGCGGAAGCAACAACTAATGAGCTAAAATTAAATTTTTCAATAAATAAAAAAAAATCCCAATCGACAGCAACAATGAAGTGAAAAGAGCTCATTACTAATATTCAAGGCTAGGGATCGGCAAGACAAGAAATCTTGTCTTGGCAAGCAATTTCTTGTCTTGTCTTGTAATATTTTCAAGAAATAACAAAAATCTTGTCTTGACCATTTCTTGAGAGTTGGTGTCTTGTCTTGACTCAAGAAATCTTGAAATTTCTTGAAATCTTGACGTTTAAAAGTAGCGGTAAGATTGGCTGATGTGATATTTATGCTTTATTCGTAGAATCGAGGTTCAGGCGGCCAGGGCCAGGGTAGTATTATTTTACAATTCGTTGCTTCATGTGAGTTGTTTACGTAGCGAAATTTACGCCATTGAAGTAGACCCACTTTGCAAAGTTCGTTTTGATTCTTAGGCCATAACATATCCAAAAATGATAAAAAATCCTCTGAAAATAAAAAGTCATTAAGCATAAAAAAATGATCCAATTTAATTTGGCCCACAAGACATTTACCAAAGTTAAAATACCAATTTTAATTTTGTTTGTATATGCCTGTTTTTTAAGAGGATTGTTCAGTGACTATTATATTGGGAAAATGGTATATAAAACTACGGGAAAATGGCAGCGTTAAATTCATTGAAAATGTGGGAATATCTTAGAAATATAATACTGTTGATCGCCATGTCGTTAAAATTTTCAAAAATTTCAGATTTTTTTTTTAATTTTAGAAAAAAAATATTTGTGTAAAAATCTTCTTCTACCGACATTCTTTGAAGTATTTAATGGATAATCTACCAGTTGGATTTGCCATTTTTTATTCACTTTTTTCATAAAATTACACAAGGTGATTTTGAGAAACAATCATAATAACTTCAGTAGTCGTGCACAAACTGGCAATAGCGCATTGCCGCCCGTGAACGCAAGAATATTTCGAGCTGCGACCTGTCCAACTGTGACATCATGTTACTTCACCGAATATTAACTAACGATAGTTAATATTCGGTGGTTACTTGGCCAATTTTAGCACTAAACAATCAGAACAGCGCCAGTATCGGCTTTAGTACGTGTTCTGGATCGGGTGCAAGTTTATTTTAATTAAAAACTATTTTAGAAACATTTGCCTCAACTTTATTACGGTGATTGTTAATTTTTGAATAAGCAGGTAAGAATATATTAGTGTTTTGTCTCATCATATTTTCGGGTCTAGACAAATCGGTAAATTTTTTGAACAGATCATTTTAGCATGCATAAAGTTTAACATAGTTTTCTTTAAAAACATATTGCTTTGATCATATTATTTTGTTAGGTTAGGTATCTCTCGTTAGATTTACACATTTATGTTTTATTTTATTAACTATCGTGACATGTGAGGTTTGGGATTGCTTATACAATGTCGCCGTGCTAAGCTTTTAACTTTTTTTCTAATATATAGGTACGGGTAGAACATTTTTCAACCAACTTCAAAAAAAGACGAGGTGATAGGTTTGCGCGTATATATTTTTTACAAGCTTTTATTTACTTTCACCTGTGGGTCTGTCTGTCTGTCTGTAATCAAATCTTGCAAGCTAAATTAGAACTACTTCTATATGTGCGATCGACTTGAAATTTGGTACACGTTTATAGTTCCGATGACAATACAATATTATAATGTTGTTAAGTTTACACCTCCCCTCTTTTAGGGATAGGGGAGGGGGCACTACTTAAAGTATATCCGATTTCGTTTAAAATTGGTATATGAGGGTTTTTGGGGACAAGGAATATGAATTTTCTATCAGATTTTAAAAATTCAAAATGGCGTATTCAACATGGCCGATGTTGGGTTAAATGTTGCAAGTCAATTTTAGCTGACTTCTACATATCCAATTCGCTCGAAATTTGGTATGCGTTTGTAGTTCAAATGAAAATATAAAACTTAGGCGTTGCTTACACTCCCCTCCTCCCTTTCAAGGGTAGAGGAGGGGGAACTACTTAAAGTATGTCCGATTTAGTTTAAAATTGGTATATGAGGGTTTTTGGGGACAAGGAATATGATTCTTTTATCAGATTTTGAAAATTCAAAATGGCGGATTCAACATGGCCGATTTTGGGTTAAATGTTGCAAGTCAATTTTAGCTGACTTCTACATATCCAATTGGCTTCAAATTTAGTATGCGTTTGTAGTTCAAATGATAATGTAAAACTATGGTGTTGCTTACACATCCCCTTACCCTTTAAAGGTTAGTGGTGAGGGCACTTTGTGATTTTGCTATCCCATAATACCTACTCAAAAGTAAAAAATTAATAAAAGTAAAAAAATAATTTTTAAAAACAAGCTTTTATTTAAATGCACTAAAAAGAAGAAAATAAAATTTGAAGTAAATCAAACCCATTCTTTTGTTACATATTAAACATTTTTATATGATATAAAAGTTTGTCGCGAGAAATTTAAACAAGAAAATTTCGCGGCTACATGGCGAGATTGTGAATATAGCGATAGTGTACAAACCTTCCTTATGTTTCATTTTCCATGTTTTTGGCCGATATCTCATTTATTAGTAGAGACAAAAGGCTGCGATTTCGAGATACAGTGTGTTAATAATTTGTTGTCTAGTAGTGCTGTGCAAAGGTCAACATGGGTCGTGTTTCGGCAGATGAAAAAAAAACAAAAGGAATAAACGGTTACGTATATCCGCGATCAGAAAAAGTCAACGCAGGAAAATAAAGAAAATTAGGCAAGTATCCAATAGAGACAAATAATAATTTTTATTGTAGTGTCCTTTTTACTGTTGCATTTTCGGGCACCCCTTGTAGTTTAGCTTTCTTCTTTCTTGCAAGGTATCGAAAAGTTAAAAATGGATGACTTACCCTTAGTAGGCCATTTATAAAATGTTTTCTCAAAAACTCAAAATAACCCCAAAATCCTAAAAAAATGTATGTCCCAATTTTCGTTTAGCCTAAATCAGTTGCAAAAAAATGTTTTATAGAATGAATCTACAACTGAATACTAACGAAACATATTTTTTCCCCTTTGGAATTTCCAGAAAAAAAGAAGAACTGTCTGATTTGGCTCAATGGCTTAGTGCCGAGTCTCATTTAATGCGCCGAAGGCGCCCACAAAAAAGGAGGTCTGTTGTTTGGCGTTGGATTAGTTTGAGTTTAAA